>VXBX01009313.1:1181281-1201595 GCA_013400415.1 Scytalopus superciliaris | reverse complement strand
TTTTTTTTTTTTGAGGGCTCTTAAAAGGAGATCATCCTCACTGAAACCAAATGTGGGAACCTAGTCCAGACTGTTTTCAAGAAATGATCAAGATGAGAGCTGTGGAGTGTGAAAATGTTTCTTGCTTTATGTTTTCTAATCCATTTCATCTGTCTTCAATGTAATCAGACTGAACAGGCTAGAATAAATCCCTGGACATCATCTCTGGTTTAAAAAAAAAAAAAAATAAGAGCCAATGTTAAAATAATTTGTGATCTTGTAATTTCTTTAAATCCCATAAGCAGCTGTGACCTGGGGTGAGCCCAGGGTGGGGGCAGGATGGCTCATTGTCAGAAGGTGCAAGTTCTGTTCTCAGCCCAATAACATGCAATTCTTTTTCTGTAGCTTGAGCACTGTAAGTGTCACACATTTGTTAGAATCGTGCTCAGCACTGCTGGAGGGATGAATTTTGGGCTTAGCTGGCACCGTCTGATGCTCTGCCTTGGGTTCTCCCAGCACTGCGTGTTAGCAGCTCTGCAGACTGAGATGCCTAAGACATCCTCTCTTTGGCTGTCTGTTTTATGCTCTTGTCTGGTATTTTCCAGGGGTTTTAATCACAACTCCAGCAGATTGATCAATGACAGATATGAGCAACAACTTTTGCATGCTAACAGTGCAGGATTTTTTATCTGAGATAATATTTCTCTCTTAAAAGGTCTCTGCTTTGCTATGTATTAATTAAAATCTAAATACTAAATATTGATTGATGCGTTATCAGGCCATAGCAGTTGGGCCCTGCCACATTGATTTTTTGCTGTGATTTATTATCATATTTAAGAAAAATCATTTTGTGTGATTATACGAGGAAATAGACTTTAGTGAGGGTATAATTCTTTTGTATCACTTTTGTTGTGTAGAGGACGGGCCAATTCCTCAATTGTGGCTAAGATTGCTGATATCCTTCATTGCTTCTTCTCTTTGGCCTCCGACGGCTAATGCTTTAAGCCTGCTTGGTCTTGTCATTAGGAATAATGGGCATTAGGATTACCTCTTTAATCACAACTAAGATTAACAGATGGTATGAACCCAACATCTTAAAATTATCTAGTTATTAACAAGTATTTCCTTTTAACACATCAATAACATTTGCTTTTCCTAACTGCTTAGGCAGAAACACAAACTCTAGCATTAATAATGGGAGAATTTATCACTTTTGTCTATTACTATCCCTTTCTACATAAAGACGTCCTAAATATAATTATAAAGGAAATTTATATGTAGCTCTAGATATTGTAAATTCTGTGTCTGCTGTTATTAGGAAAATACTTATTTTCTGTATTTGTGGATACAAATGGATGGTGGTGTATGTGGATACATATACTGGTTTTTGTATCTATTTTTATTCTTTTCAGGAAAAGAATTAATAAAGCTGTGTGCTACTTTTAGAATAATTTTTTCCCTGTTACTACAGCAGGACAAAATCCACAATATTTCAATTAACATCTTGGATTCTGTATGAACCAGTAGCAGAAAAAATACCTGTATTTTCTTTTACTTGCCATAAATCAGGTTACTAAAACTAGTGCTTATTAAATCCAAACCTTACTCCTTCTGTCTTCACTTTATTTTCTCCAGGTTCTGATCTCTAGGAGGGAGGATTTATTAAGCCATCGGAGTGTACAGATAGATATTGTAAAGTGTATTTTGTTTTGATTTTCACTTGGCATTGGTAAATGAGTTACTGAGAATACCATGTTATGAATCACAGGCAAAATTACTGAGTGAAAAACAGGTAAGTAAGGGATACAAAGATGAAAATTCTAAAATGATCAGCAGCTATCTTGGATTAACTGTTATTTATGAAGTGTTTTCATTGCACTGAACTCTGCAAAAAAAACAGAGAAGGACAGAGCCTGTGCTCTAGGAACTCACCCTTTCAATACATTTCTTTGTGTTACAGTCTGTAAATATGGATGTTACAAAGTACAGGGTGATTGCATCATTATGACTTTAAAAATCTAATCTCGTAGAAGGGCATTTATTTATTCAGTAATAACTGTGACATAATCATGCCTTTCTTCCAGACTCACAATTCTCTGCTAATACAAGTAAAGATTTCTCCTTAAAATATAAGGAAAAAGGCCATCTGATGCTATTGATAATTAACCAAAACAAAAATTTTGTTTCTGAGATATAGAAAATTAATCTTTTCATAACATAGATTAATCTCTCCATTTAAGTGACTGATAGAATGTCATAATTGCTTGTGCTGTTCACTAGTGTAGTATTTTTTAAATATACTTAGCAATTAACCTTAAAACATTTACACACAAGATTTAAAGCCTTGCAGGAAAATACTTCACCATGGTGTTCCGTTTTATATGTACCTTGTTTCCTGTCAATTGTGGTGATGAACTTTATAAATAAAAAATAATAGTGGATGTTAGTACTAAACCTTCAGTGTTACAAGGATCAGGGAACACAAAGAACCATGTGGACAGCCACCAAAATGTTATGTAAGCAGTGTAAAATGGAGGGCATAAATCTTCTATGCCATGAATTTCAAAATACAGTAATATAGTTAAAATATGTTTAAGATTTTCTGTCTCAACAAGAATCTCCTGACAGTTTCTACAACCACTTTTCCCCCATTTCTAAAGAATTAATTTTCCCCTGTCTGGTGGTGTTTAGTGTTTAACCCTGAACACTCATCAAGGGAAACTGTTTACGAGAATATTCAGAGGATATAGTGCCACTAATCGTGCAGAAAGAGTCATCAGAAGAGCAAATTAAATATAAAAATGGTAGATCCTCCTCTATTCCTATGCACTCAGATTTCTTTTCATTAGTTCAGTGTCAAGTGTTGCATTTAACTGTGGCATGTATGTAGGCATAAGGGTGATTTTTAAAATATGATCTTTTAAAAATTAGCTCTTGTAACATGGAGTGTCTATTAACAAAGTGTTTTTCTAAGCTGGGCTTGCTCTTACCTAGGAACTGCAGAGCTCAGAGCAAGAGGTAGCATCTCTTCTTACACTAACCAAATTTACAAGCAAACAGTGTAGAAGGCACATGTGAGTTTAAAGGCAGGTGAATTTGGTGGGGAACTGTTGTGTTTGTCTGTTTTCATCCATTTGGGCATAAGGTAAACCACAAACCACTGACACCACAAAAGTTAACTACTGTTTACATTTATTCCATCACACCTCTCAAATAATAACAGTGATTAGTTAGTCTATCTTGCATTATGGACTAATTGCTGGCTAAATGGCTTCTGAAGGGAAGACAGATGTATTGCTGCATTACAGAAGACTGTAGCCTTTCACCTTAAGTCCAGACTGGAGATCTGGTCCAACAGGCAGTTCCACATGGTAGTAACTTTATCCACTGAGGCAGTTACTCCAAATTTTACACAAAAGTACGGAAAATTTATCATGTGATCATACAATCATTAGAAGAAATTAAAAAAAGCTTCTTTTCAGATTATGTCAGTTCTGACTAACACAGGAACAAAAAATATGACAATCTTCCTCATCCCAAGTCTGAGAGTGATGCTAAAAATATGGAGATGACTAGTTGGGTAAAGATTTGCTCCAGGCAGGAGTTTCCAGTTATTGTTTACATTTACACAGTCCTAGGGATTTCCATGTTGTTTAACATGTCTCTGAGATAGCTAAGCTCATCATCCAAAAATGTTCCCCTATGTGGCACACAAATATATGAAAGGTGGGGGTCAAAATACTGCATGTAAGATTAGTTCAGGAGAGCTTGTTTTTGTATTAGATACTGTGTTGTGTAAGTAGTAGTGGTTCTTTTCTTTACAGTATCATATAGAAACGTTAAGATGTAGCCAGTCCTGTGCAGGAGAAAAAAAATGCAGCAACATTAGTTCAAAATAGGGAAGTAAGAGTGCTCTCTGCAGTGTGTCTGGGGGAGGGTTAGATGTTGAAGGATCCCATCACCCTTACAGATGTAGAGGGGAAAGCATCTGGGGTTAGGACAAGGTTAAGTGACTGCTTGCTAGGGCACATATGTTTTTAGGATCATGCACTATTCTAGCACATTTCCAGCAAGAAGCTGTGGAAAGCAGAGCCTGTGTCAATTATGTGGCTACAAGTCTTCTGAGAAGAAGTGTGCTTCACAGTAAAGGGTTTCAGGCCAACAGAACCTGTCTAACATGTGCTTCTTGGCGAAATACTTCAGTTATCACTCCTAGATCTCAACATTGACCTTCCTCCTTCCCACACCACACAGTGCCAGTGAGTCTGCTTTCAGTATAAGAGAGATATTAAGCTGTTAGACAGTACCAAAGGAAAGCAATGAAGATGGTGAAGAGTCTTGAGGGGAAGCTGTATGAGGAGTGACTGAGGGCATTTCTCTGTTCAGCTGGAGAAGAGTAGACTGAGGGGAGACCTCACTGCAGTTACAACTTCCTCATGAGGGGAAGAGGAGGGGCAGCCACTGATCTCTTCTCACTGGGACCAGTGACGGGACCAAAGGAATGGCCTGAAGTTGTGTCAGGGGAAGTTTAGGTAAGACATTAGAAAGAGGTTATTCCCCCAGAGGAGAGTTGGGCACTTTAACAGGTTCCCCAGGGAAGTGATCACATCACCAAGCCTGACAAAGTCCAGAGTATTATTTGGACACTACCCTCAAGCACATGGTGTGATTCTTGGGGATGGTCCTGTGCTGGTCTAAGAGTTGGACTCAATAATTCTTGTGGGTCATTTCCAACTCAGCATATTCTGTGATTCTCTGACTCTGTAGCAGGCCTAAAATTACTCTTCCCCTTCTCCCCATGTCCCATTAGCAAGATTGCCTCCTCAAATTGTTTTGAAGCCTTGTCTCTTCTGACTCTTCCTTCTTCTGAGTACTGTTTTCCAGCATCACACAAGGAATAGATTTCTGCTTTTCTTCATCACAGAGAAACACTTTCCTTGGCCAATGCAATATTAAGCTGCAAAGACTTTCAGATAACAAGCAGTAGACTTTGGGAAAGAGAAAGTGGTTGTTTTGTTTTTCTGAGTTTGCAGAACTCCATTTCACACTAATTCATGGAGCTCACCAGCCTTAAGTGTCATAGGAGCTCTTTCCCACCATAGGTCCAGGGACCACTCTGTCTTACCCTAAATATAGCCAGAGCTCTGCTGCTGACTCTGTAGCTTTGTGTGCAGAACCCTTGATACTTCAGGGGCCTCCCAGCACAGTCTTTCCTTGCTTACACAACCTGCTGAGGGAAATGAAAATCTCAGTCCTTAATGAATGCTGAATTTCAAAGGAGAAAAAATAAAGTAAAAACTTTTTTAAAAAATTCTTGCAGCATATATTATTACTTTAATTAACACCTACATTACAGCACTGTGTGTTTAACATTTGTAGTTTTTCATTTTTAACAAATATTAGTTTTATTTTTCACTGTGTCACATCTGTCACATCACTGTGTCAGAAAGTCCTGGCTAAGCATCCACTTGTTTGAAACGGCAATCTTGCCCATATGGTTTTAAAGACAGAGAATTGTCATCTGACCTTGACTCTGAAATGCTTTGTATCGATGTGCTCAATGCACTCCTTTATACTTCACTGGCTTCTGTGTAAACTCAGTATGAAAAGTTATTCCAAGTCTAAGTGAGTGAAAAACTTCAACGTGGGGACACAAGCTGCAAGGTTATGAAAAGCCAAGCACAAAACATGGTTTTGTTTACAGAAGACATCAGTGCATCTCTCAGGCATCAAGAGCATCAGAACATGGAGCCATCTTCAAGCAGCCTTTGGCTGATTGCACAAGATGACTGATAAATGTCCTCAGTTTTCCATGGCTAATATCTACTTTCTCATATTCTGGATGCTGCTTCTCACTTGGGTCCTCTGGTGCCCTAATCCCCAAGCTAGTGTCACTCATGGCAGTCAGGTCTGGAGTGTTACAAGATCAGTTGAGACATGGATCTCTAATAAGATTAAGATTCATCAGGATTGGTTTAGTCCTTTCCTTTTCTGAGGGAGAGGAACAGAATTATTCAAGACTTGCAGCAACTGCTTCAAGCACTTGCTAAATATTACCTTTTCCCTCTCTTCTCTGAGGAATCTACTGTAAATTTGTGTGAATACATCAATGAAAACAGAAAGCAACAATAGCAAAAAAGAATTTGATGTTTTATTTGAAAATACCTTTGACATCATTTTTTCATGAAGTCATCTACTTGTCAGCAGATGCTTTGGTACTTTGAAAGTTAAGTTACTCAGTGATCAAGAGAAGACAATTGATGCATGTGTCCTTTTCTGGAAGACATTTCACTCTATTCTCTTTTCTCTTGGTGCAACAGTTCTTACTCCTTGCATGAGCAAAATACAAAGCCCTGTCACTTGGGATATGTTGTTGTTTTTTGAAACTATATGTTTGAAATATTCAGAAAATCCAAGTTCACAATTGATTTAAAATGCTTGTGTTAGCATCTCATAGTGTGTAGCATCTTGTAGTATGTTACCAAATTATAGGAATTTCCACATGGAGATGCATTATACCTTCTACTTTATGCAGTAAATTCAGTTCCCACATTGGTGCATGTGAAATGGATGCCATAGAAATCTAGGAAAGGCCCACTTTTCAGAGGGAAATCAACCTCCTCCCCCACCTACCATGACACCCAAATCCCAGATACTGTAGCTTTGAGTGACACCTGGATTTTGAATCCCATGGGGAGACTCTATGCCTCTTGATGGATTCATTGTGACACTGCCCAGACTGCCTGTAAACTGGCAGACAGCTCTGTTTGCCAAATGTCGATATTATCTAATTGGCATTTCAGCCCACTTCTCGTTTTTAATGGACATGAGGAAGACCCAGCCAGCAGGGTGCTGAAGCAGCAGCAGCATGCCCGGGCTGCACTGGCTGCAGCCTCCCTTGGACAGCTGCAGGATGGCATCAGCACCAGGAGGCTGGAGGCAGGTACTCGAAAGCTGCTCGACCACTTGATGGAAAATACAGGAACTGAGGAGGAGAAAGGAGACAGCAGAGAAATGGCAATTTCAGGAATAGATGCTACTAATCAAAGCAATGTCACGTTATTGTGGTGGCTAAATAGCTTAGACCTCCTAACATATTTTACAGGAAAAGCAGCTGTCCTCATTGGAAGAATAGGCTTGCCACAATCAAGAATATAGTTAATATATATATATATATGCACTGATCTATAAAAAGTCTCATGATGCCTTACATTCAGAAATATCAAACCTTTGAGAGAGTAACTTGGAGCATAGTTCACACAGTAGGCCACCTGCTGAAGCAGCTGAGACATGTCAACTCATATATTAAGGTGCCTGACTATTAATTCATAATTGTTGCCCACATCTCAAGAAATAGATCTGATTCTCTTTTTCATATCTATCTGCCTGGCCTGTCAGAGCAGTGGTAGATTACTTTTTTCTCACTGTACTAAACTGTGGTATTCCAAATAAATTATTACACCTCTCTTGGCTTGCAGCAATAGTGTGGCAGAATGGATAAACAATTCACGTGGTTCAGCCATCACTCTAAATCTTCATCAGACACTGTTTCAGTGGCTGCACCCCTTTATCTCAAACATATCATTCCTAGTTTCCTCTCAGAAGGTCTTTCCACATTATTTTGTATTGGTTTAAATGGCAGGATATACATCCATGGAAAAAACACTGTACAAAAAACTGGATGAGAAAAGGTCTGGTGCGAGACAAATAAGCATGAGTGCTTGAAGTTTTGTTGAAATTGAAATTGGTATCCCATAAGATTTTTAAATCTCACCACNNNAGTAAAAACTACCAGATAAATTTGTGATTTAACAGTTGCAATTAAGCTACTCCAGCAGTAACCCAGAGACTAAATATAAGGAGATATGATTATATGCATAAGCAGTGTTTTTAAAGAAAAAGAAAAAAAAAAAACATAGGAAAAGTCCAAAGTCTTGAAGTTTAAAACATAAGTTTCAAGTAAATGCTTTCTTTCAACTTAGATTTCTTTAAGGTCAACTTCATGTTACTTGGTGGGGCTGGAATGTTTTACACTTTTGGTAAGTACACTCTCCTCAATATGGACTACACTAATGATGGAGGACATTTTTAAAGCTTAACATCAAGGTGGCTTTTAAGAAGCTACTGCAAAAGGATTTTCCAGTTTTAGTGAGAGTTACAACATTATTCATCATTCTAGTAACATATTAAACATAAAGGAAAGCTTTTCAACTCTCTCAATAATGTTTTCCATAATACCCCCTTCTAACTGCATGCAGGTGCATGTTTTCAGCCGCTCTTCACCATTCCTTAACAATCATTACAAATCCCACTTATCTAACCTAGTGATTAAAAACCTTTAAGGAGAAGCTTTAATTAAAAGTAAAGTAGACATTTATTGTGTGTTTAGTGTGCCAATTTTGCTATGACCTAAGAACCATTCCCTAATTAAATTTTGTAATTCTTTCATATATTACAACTACAATATGATAACACAGAAGAAACCTAGCAGCTAATTCAAAACTTCTATGTCTATTTCTAAAGTATTAGGTTGGCTAAGTTAAAATCTGAGGCTGGATTTTGCCTCTGTAAAAGTCTGTAGGGATATATTTATATTTTTACCATCAACTTTAACAAAACCAAAATGATAGCTGTGGAACCCATGGTCACCTTTCATGTATGTACATTGAACTTAATCTGTCATAATTTCTTTGGTTTCAATGGAATCAGTTCTAGATAGATAAAATCATTCTGTATACATTATTTCCTAGAGCTTAGAAACCTAACTTCTTGTTGCACTTTTTCTTTATTATAAACTTAGGCATACATGTACAGAGAACCTGATGCTAATCACTCTTATAGCAAAGTAAACCAGAAATAATTCCACTGCTATGCACACATTTACACCAGAAAAAGTATAAAATCAAATTGCTAAAGAAAGTGTGCTCATTCACTCACTGGATAATACACATAATTTCATTAATTCATAATATTTCCATAGATATTCACATTTAAACGTGGCAAGCCTTAAGGTCAAAATGTTGCCTTTGTGTTCATCTGAAAGCAGGGATGCTTGTGATCGCCCAGTACTGCCATGATGGATTGGTGTCACTACAAAGTGAGAGCATGACTGCAGCGCCTTGTGAGGTGCAGGGCGACTGACAGTGACGTGAGAACACACCTCTCTTGTTCAGTTTTTTATCGTTATTACTTCAGCGCTGACATCTGACCTCTTTAGCTGCTTGTGTGTAGTGAAGTGTTCCTGGCTCACACCTGGCGTCGGTAATAAAGCACAGCATGCATAAATAATGAAGATATGTTTGTGAAACTTCACTAAGTGGCAACTGCCTGTGACAGAGATCCTGCTATCAGCACTTACTGCTGTAAAGGTTTGTTAATGGAGGCTGCTCAGCAGATGACAAAATGACCCAATTAAAGTTTATTCCAAATGACATCAGGGTCATAAAAGGAAACAAAAGAGGAGGAAATGGCTTCGGTGGTTTGAAAATATATTGCAATGTATATTAGTATATTTCCACTTTTTGCTATCCCTTCATATTCACATAAAGCAATACCTATTGAAAGCCAAGTTAATGAAAAAGGCGACTGCTGGCTAGACAGAAAAATGATGGCTTGTGACACTCTGCTGGACATGCTTTCCAGGAAAAGATCTAGTAAGAAAAGTCTTTTGAGACTACAATAGGAGAGACATTTCTCCTGTCAGATACTGGATCAGAGACTTGCAAGATGAACAAAAGATTTCAAATTCAAGTAGTCAGTCCATTTGTAGGAAAAAGCTCTCACATACGCAGTAAAGTACTTCTAGTGCAGGGTTTGTCGTATTCTGATTTAATCTGAAATTTCTAGATGAGGGCTGAAACTGTGGGCCCCTGGAGGACTAGACATATGGTCCAATTTACAGAAAAGTTATTTGCTCCTAAGTGCCCCTTCCATTGGAAAGGAGGAAATGTGTGTAAATGAAAGGAGACTGAGGTGCTCCAATGAGAAATCAGCAGGCAATAAAATGTCAGTGATTTTGAGCCACCTGCAGTTAATTTTCCATTGGTTCCAGTCATCACTCTGCATAGGGAAGGAAGAAAGTCTATTTAATTGGATTTCTTTTGCATTCGGACTCCGACACCTTGTGATGTACCTAATGCACCAGTGGGGATGAGAGAAGCTTTGTGATGCTTTTTTCAGGCAGAGGAGCAGCAAGGAGAATATGGGGTCAAGCCACAAGTATAATTTCTGTGTAGTCATCCAGGTAAAATGAAAATAGATCAGCTCAATTCTTTCTGAGAGACTGTGAGGCCAGTCTGGGAGTCCTATAAACACTCTTTACACAGTGCAGAATCAGAATATTTCGAGACATTTTAAATTTAGGGCATTAATTTAGGGGCATTTTTAACTCTAGGAAGCCGAGGACACCAAGACCCCAGAGAAGCACCACTTTGAGTACATCAGTTTCAGTTGATTGAATGAAATGCAGAGCCCTACTGTTCAGAGAAAGGGTGCCAGGAATCTACTCTGATTAATTCAGCTTCACTATGACACTCTTCACATGTTACAGTTGAGGAAAGTGATGGGTTGCTTGCAGTCCTGTTAGCATGTTTTAATAGATCACTGCTGCCCCATCTCAGACAGTCTGCTCCCCTGCCCTACTCAAGCTTGGTTTGTGAAGAATTTAATTTTTTTAGGAAAACTCATTTTCGAGAGCTTAGGGGTTTGTTGGTTTGGTTTGGTTTTGGTTTTGATTTTGAGCTTCTTATTTTGCACTGCTACATACTTGGAGCAAGTATTCAATCAACTGCCTTTCACAGGCAAGAAACAACAACCTGTTTTTGCATACCTGAACACCTCACCAGCATAAAAACACATTGCTAAGAATGGAGCAATGGGTTAGTGGTTGCCTAAGCTGGCAACATTCAGATTTCTTGGAACTGCCTTTTGCACCACACGAAAACATATTTTGCCTATTAAAATAGAGCTTCAACTTTGCAATTTCAGTCTTCACCAGAGAGAAAGGATGCCTAGGGAAGACAGCTAGGATAAAATTTGGTTGTGTTCTCTTCACATAGTAACACATCTTTCAACAGCCTGTGGCTCAAAATATCCTGGGCCACAGGTTTCATGTTTAATAGCCCTTGGTGAATTTTTTTTCTGTACTAACTGTGCCTGAGTTTTGAACCTACATAAATTTTGGCACCTATTTTATGCCAGCAGTATAGCAAAACAAACACCAAGGCTCCACAGACTACTGGTTTAATAGAGAAACACAATTTTCTTACAATGATTGGATGCTTTCCTTGCAAAGTGTGATGTTAATTGAAATATAGTAATCTTCAGCCAGATTTTGTTTTGGTAGAAATAATGATAAAACAAGCAGAGTCATACTTGCCTTAATAAAAAGTCATCCTACCCTTTCAATATGAAAATGGGATTTGACCCTCGTTAGCTAAATGAGTTTGAGTGAGAAATTGAGCTGTAATATTTTTGGACAATTAGTCTACACTATGCTGCTTTTCATAGTAGAGGAAATTCTCTGCCATCTACCCCAGCTCCGTTCTGATGCTTCTTGGCACGTGTTACTTTATAGTGAAGGAAGATCCTCTCACATTCCAGGAATAAGTGTGTGTCCTCGTAAAATCAACAAGATTAAAAAGTTTGCCTCAAGGCAGTAATTCCTACCATAGCAAAATATAATGCAGACCTGCATATCAATATTTTCTGTCACCTATTAAAAAGAGTATGAAAATCCTGAATAATATCCTCTCCAAAACTGGGGGTAAATGATTTTTCCATTTGCGTTTGTGCAATATTTCTAGCAGATATATTTTTGATTTTATCTTTTGTTTGTCCACAGAAAAAGAAAGCCTGTTACTGCATAAATCCATGCTTTGTAATCCCACCATCTTCAATGTGCTCTTATGAGATCACATCTTATGGAGGAGGTGTCCAAGAAAGCAGACCACAGGCAGTTCAACTGGTGCTGTCTCCCAGCTCCTACTGTGAGAGCCATCCCACAGACCTCAGTGTAGCTGTTAATACACTGAAAGCAGAGCATATGATCAAATCCTCTCCCAAAAATAGGTCCTCAGTAAGCGGTTGTCTTTCCTCCTCCCCACTGTGTCAGTGCCGAACCAGCTTGATTAGGCAGGGAGGACACCAGTGTAGCACAGTAAGCAGCAACCTTTTGGAAGGAAAGCAAACGAGCAGCCCTAGTTGCTTGTCCTCTCTTCAGGAGTGCAGCGGTGTTTATCCGGTGCGTGAGAGCTCTTAGCCTCAGCCTTCTGACAAAATTTCTCTTGTAGCTGATTGTATTCTCCTTATCTACAAACCTCCCATGCTTCATCTAGCTTGAGTGGAACTTTTCCAACTGAATGTTTTTTCAACAGAAAGCTGCTGTTTGATTGAAAACAAAGCTCTTCTGAGAAAGTGTCAACTTCAACAAAATCTAAAAAACAATTAAACTCCTTCAGTAAGGTTAAAATACCCTGCATTAACCTTTTCATAACAGTTACTGCATTTTTCATTTTGAAATTACTCCTTCAGATTGTGTTATATTTTGAACTGATATTAAAGACTGGGACTTAAAATGAAATTGTTTTGAAAATGTCACTTACAGTGATTTGATTTTATTCTGCTTCAGAAGCAAAATAAATTTTGAAATCCTGAAATTCTCTGTGGAAGGGAAATTTTGTATCCTTTGCAACTTTGCTCATTTGCTTTTGGTTCCATGCTGTGGTGCATCACTACTGTTCTTATTAAGGAAACTGATGTATATTCACATGGGATTTTTATTTCAGTCATGGTGACTGTAGCTGGGTCCAATAAAGAACCAAATTCTTCTTTCTCCCATTGCCCTGAAGTCTTATGCCAACTTTCTGTATTAACATGTGTAAGTGCTCTGATCACTTGCTCTTACGAGGGAACTGCTGTTAACTTTTTAGAAATTTCATATATCACAGCCTGAACAGTGTTTCACTGAAAACTAGTCACATATTCCTGTTTTACAAATACTCAAGAAAAAGAGAAAGAAATTAATGTATTCTGTTGATAAATACTTCTGAAATGTTCACAGCTGGATGTCCTCCACAAAAAACGTCTGGTTCCTCCATTTAAATCCCACTTCATAGCTTCAGCTGCTGGAGTGAGTAACATACCAAACAGAGCAAGGCAAAGGGAGGGTCCAAAACATGACAATTTACAAGTTATTGAGAACTTCTGGAACTGAACATGAAAGCAACACCGAACACAAAGCTACCTAAACTTCTGTTTTAATAGTGTAGTTAGAAGATGGCATCAAGCATCTTTATTAGATTCTTGCTTCTGGATGGTCCTTTTGGGTATAGACAAACGGAACAGGTTAGTGTCAAGAGAGTGGTCTTTTGGTGATAATTCAGGCTGAACTTCAGTCAATACAACTTCTAATGTTGTCTGCCTTAAAATACAAAGAATTGCTCTGTTTCCTTGGCACCTCTGAAAACATGTCCCATGGATCATGCTCACCAATTATCACTAGAAAAGAATGATCTTAACATCTGGCCTCAATTTCATCTGAAATGCCATGGGAAGAACAATGCTAAATTATTTCATAGAGTTGTCATGAAGTTCAGTTCAGCAAGTAATGTTTGCAAATATGTATCCTTCATAGATTCTGACCAGTCAAGGACCTGTCCTTGAATCCTGATCAAGAAGGATATATGCTGCTTTAAACAAATCAGATCAGCCTATTTCTAATCGGTTCTTGCTTGAATATTAGTTTATGAGATTTAGGAGCATCATAGTGTCACTGGTATTGTTACAATTCATCAAAGAAAGTATACATAAAATTGTTACACATAAATACAAGTGCAGGCACTACAGAATATTTGTAGAAGACACACAGAAAACCCAAGTCCTAATTCAGACTTCATGACTGCCTTATCTGTTGAAGTTTATGCCAGTTAGTGCATTTTGGAACCCTTATGCATCTGGCTGATGCATAAACTGCATCAGACATAAACACTGTGTCTATGTTATCCAACATAGGCAAGCATCTTTCTAGATACTTGGAGCTGACGAAAGCTATAGCATTTGAATACAACTTATCACAGCTCCTTGTAACAGGTGTGTAAAAACTGAGGTCACCAACCAAAGAATGCTCTGACAGATCCAAATTGTATCAGAAAACACCCATTTATCATAGCAAAGTCATTTTTGTGAAAATACATGTGATTTGATACATCCTAATTAAGTCATCAGTGTGGTTCTGATGGAGCGTTGCCTGCCAGGAAAGATCCTGTTAGAGATCCAAGTGACCTAGGATCCCAAAGGCATGGACAGGATTTCTGAAGTCCTTTCAGTTCTTTGCCTTAGTAGCCTTCTGCTAGAAATGTAGGTCTCTGTAACTGATATCTTGCAGGGGACTTCTGAAACTTCCTGCTTTTTCCATTGCATGGTCTGATGCTGCCAGCTGATATCTTCCTTAAACAAGCAGGAAATATGTAATGCTTGACTAAGCCTGGTTATTTTTGTAGAATGTGAAACAATACAAACCCATACCCCACTCAAGGCAACCAGTTTTTCTAGCAAGTCTAATGGTTTGCTGAATCTTTTCTTGAAAAGAATCTGATTAATATTTCTTGTGGTTCATGGCTATCTTCAAATAAAATTTTGTCAGGTGGTCCACCTGGAAACTCTCGTACAGCCCTTCAGCCTGTACTCAGATAATACTCTAGGAGACTTTGCCAAATTGCTTCAGATAATATGCTCAGCAATGCACAGCCCAAAATCAGGTTCTCTATGAAACTAATTCATATCAAATGGTTGTTTGAATATCAAATGAAAAAGTAATTATTCTGCTTCCTTCACCCCCTCAGACTTTCTCACACCAGATTGAAATTTCACTTAGGTGAAATCATCTTTGTGATACATGGCAGAGAGGAGGATAGTTCCTTCATCCGATTCCCTCTTCATGTGTAAATGTGTAACTACTAATCAAAAATGCACTTGGATAGTAGAAAATAATTCTTTATTTGAACAGAATTATAAAGTAGCATATTTCCAGAGGACCTAAAAAAACATGCAAGTCATGACAAAGTATTGATTGTATAATAATGTGATGTCAACAACACAGAATAATCATGTTTGCAGGTGGGAGCTTTACATACATTATATAGCAGAGGTCTTACTGTTGAAATGGAAATATAAATCGAGCAGTATGCATTTCTAGAAAATAAAGCATTATTCACACAGTAATATCTGTCTTCTACACCATGATAAAGCATTATGATCTCTCTCTTGGACTGACTAATGAAAAACGAAAAATTCAGTGTTTGGAATTAAATCTGATGTAGATGACATTTAAGGTCATGAAAGGCAATCTTAGTTGTACCAAAATCTTTTAATCGTATTTGCAGATTATTCCATCACTGGCTCCCTGGAGTTACAAAGGGATTTTATTCTCATAACTTTATTATTTAATTGAATGTTGAAAGTGTAACATATTGCAAATTGCTCTTAATTTTAAAAAGTACTTTCTTGTCTGAACATCATCACATTTGCAGAGCTATAGGAATACTGACTCAGAAATATACCTGGGCAAACTCAGTAGTGGCATGTGAAGTGGTTGGATGTAATTAGGTAAGGAAATGACTATAGGGGGTGAAGTACATAATTATACTTAATTGCAATTCAACAGATGTTCAGAATTACTGTAACATACACCAATCTAATGTAACAGCCAAGTTTGATTCGATATTATATAAGGATGCAATTCCCATTGAAATCAGCAGGTCCATACAATTAGGGGTATCAGACTACTGACAACTGAAAGCAGGAATGTATTTGGCCCTGTGCAAACTCAGAGTTTGTCTTCACTATTCAACAAGCCTAAGGCTGAGCTTCTGGGCCAAAAGTTTTCTCAGCATAGTTGTATTAAGAAAGTAAAACCCTTTTTCTCACTGTTTTTTATTCTTACCTCTACTCACTTGGAGGTATGACCCATGCTTCCTGCACTAAGGTGAGGATGTATCTCCCTTGAATTACAGGAAGAACCAACAACATGAGTGGTTTTACCTTTCATGCTCAATGCAGAAAGGGAAAATGCCACCACAAAGAAAATCTGAATCTGGTTTCTAAGCACTCCCCTACACAGGCTAGTCAATTTGTGTCTAAAGGTTTTACATGTGGATGTGAAGATTTTGGAAAGATGACAGAGCGTATGGGACAAACTGTCAAACAGTGACACCAGAATTTCAGTAATGAGGCTAAGCATGGGCAAACTCCAGACATCAGTGAACACCTGAGTAGTTATTTCAGCCATCTGACACCAACATTTCCAGCAGACTCTCTTTCCTGGTCTGGTCCCCACTAGGTAGGAAAAGCCAGAGGAGAAACCACAATGTGCATGTCCGTTGATGCTGCATTACCTGGAAGTCAGGCAAAGCTGCAGGAGTCTTTGACACTAGTAGCAGCATCTGTGAGGTCCCTGGGTGAGACCAAGGAGGTGAGGCCACATCTCCCTGAAATCAATGTCATTAAATCTGCAAAGGAGCTTAGAATAGTTTTCTCTCACACATACTTCTACCTGTTTCTTGTAGGACAATCCAATTCATTTATTTCCTGGCCAGCACAGCACTATCTCTAGTAGGTATTTACACAGCAACAATCACAAACCACTTGTGCATAGGTATTTATAGACCACCAATCACAAGCAGTTGTACCTAATGACTAACATTAGCATGATTTGTCAAATACAAAATCTTTCTTTGAACAACTTAGCTAATAAAACAGGTGATGAAGGACACATATGTGGCACCACCTCACCTATCCTATTTTTGACTATTAGCATAAATTATATGGATCTCCAGTACATGAAAATAACACAAGATTAGCTAACTTGCCTGCATGTCAATGTCTTGCAGCAAGGTTTTCAAGAGGGCTTTTTTTTTCCTCAAAAGCAAACCCTTCGCATAAATCAGATCTTTGGTGATAAACTAAGAGGACAGCTGTTCGTGTTCTATGTGGAGCAGAAAAGCAGTCAAGCTCTTCCTTTTCTGACAGGAGTGCCTGGCTTCACAGCATGGCACTGTCCATATCCAGACAATGACCACCTTGGAGGATGAATTAATGTCCAGTACCTGCAAGGTAAGAGAGTGTTAGTCCCATTCAGTGATCTGGGCAACAGTGAAACTCAGCAACCAAACTTGTGTTGCGGTTAAGTGAAAAGCCCCATGTTGCAGACAGGATTTAAGACACAGAAAGATGGACTTGCAGGGCAGCACCAGCATCACAGCAGTCTCTCCTGTCTCTGTGCAGCTCCCCCTCTCCCTCTTCTAGTCTCCTCTGCTATTAAATAAAATGAAGGCTATTTCAAAGAGAGCAACTTGCACTGGGTTATACAAGGCTGATATTACTCTCTCATGGAAGCTGAGACAGGAAAGCAGATGAGAGGAAACACTAGAGATATACAGATGTAACTCACACTTGCCAGAGAACAGAGACACATACAAATTGTCATGCTGGCCGACTTGTTACTGGTCTGTGGCATTGGCCTGTACCAGGTGGTTTAGAGGAATGTCAGAAACACTGCTGACATTGACTGCAAAATTGCTTGCCCATCATGGAAAGGTTTTTCTAACCATAGGCAATCAGTAGTTGGTTTCAATCTTCCGGTTCACCTCCCCTCTGTTTGTGAATGTTTCTGTTCCTCTCTAATATTAAATGTAAACCTAATGCATTAAGCGTTTGTAAAATTATCAGATATCTACCTGGATTTAATTAATTGTTCTCATTAATTTAATGCAGTATCTCTGAGAGTCAGATTCTACATTTGGAAAGTGTCCTTGTAACACATGATATAGATGTATTTATTTGCTTTGAGGATACACAAAAAACAAATACATTTGAGCAAGAAATGAAACATAATATACAGCATAACTACTGTTATGGATAGATGTTGCAATTAGCTGCAGAGATTGTTAAGATAACTATTTTTACAAAGGGATATGTATGGCTGGGTGTTACTTTAAAATCAAGCCCACTGTGCAGGGAGAGAATAGAAGTGTGCAAGAACAGTTTTCAGATCTATATGGATATATAGTCCAGTTCTGTGTGTGACTATTAAATATACATATCTGACTCAGTGATCTTAAATGTCTTTTCCAGCCCAAATGATTCTATGTTTCTATATACACGCGTGCACGCATGTGCACAAATAAAAAAGCTGGTGCATCCAGGAAACAGATGCCAAACTGGAAAAAAACTTTTCCTTTATTCTCAAAAAGATGAGCAACAATAGTATGAAGCAGCAGCATCATTCCTGTTAGCAGACAGAGGCAGGCAGGGTGATTGACGGATCAATTGATTTTGATCATGATAATGGCAAAAATTTTGCTAGAATAGCCAAAAATCATGAGTTGGGAGCATTATTGCACTCCTTTAAGTAAATCTTTGCAGTCCAAAGGTGATGCCTTATACATTTATTCTGTGTCCTTCTCCCTATAACCATTCTACTGTTTTACACCTTTCAGAGGTGAAAAAAAACCCTCCAAAACAACAAAACCAGAAAGTCAATTTTTGTTTACCTTGAATGAAAGGGCTGTCAGGTGACATTAGCAAAGAAATCAAATACACATACTTGAAAAGGTGTGCTATTGTATGACCATTATGAGCACATCAAACTAAAGTGTGTGCCTTTTATATATAAAATCTATATGCAACTGATATACAACAATTTCTGTCAGGTGCTGGAGGTCTTAGAAAGCAAAGCAGGGTAGAATTAAATTTTTTTCTTTCATTTTGTTATTGGCATATTCACAGAGAACACCACTGCTATCTTTGAAATTAGCCTTTGTGCCAGTTTATGCCTAGAAACTTTTCAAACAAACTCATGTTTCATTCTACATTCAAAGAAGAGTGGTTTTAAATAGGATCAACAGCCTTGTTATACCAAAACCTCCAGAATCTTGACCTGTTACTTAGTCTTCCAGGTTTTTAAATCAGAATTGCATAACTCTTTATGTAAAATAAAGACTGTAATTTTTCATTTTCCAACTTATGTGTACTCAGCAGTAACACTTCTGCAACACTTCTTTTCTCCCCACTATCGTACACCGGCCTCTCCCTTCTCTGTCCATGTAATCTCCCTTCCCATCATCTCTATTTCTCACCTTTTTGCCTTCACTACCACTCTTACTACTGAAGTGGCTCAGTCTCCTCTCTGTTTTCCCAAACTGCTCCTTTTCTTCCTTTTTAATAGCACTTCTTTACCAAGTATTCATTATAGGCTGTGCTTTTTGTTCTTCCTCCCAGTCTCTACACAACTCCAAATGATTGTAACTCAAGCTACATTATATGAACTAAAGCATATTCTCTGGAAGAAAATTATATTCCAGCATATTGCTTACTTACTCTGAAAATTCACAAGTTATGGGAAAAGTAAAATGTCAGAAAGTCTTTCACAGATCCCTCTGGCCAATAGACTATTACAGAGAGAGTCAAACCCAGCAGAAACTTCAACTTTAAAAAACAGCACATACTTAGAGCTTTTTTTCTGTTTCTTCTGCAGAGTGACATAATGGTTTACATTGAAAGGCCAACATACTTATCTTGAGATTTGACGACCTTCATCAGTGTGGACTTCAGAATTTAAATGTTTCCATGCTCCCTTATCTAACACTTTATTCTTTCTCACCTTCTTGTTATTCATATAGATGTGCAGTCTGAGTGGGCTAGCCAAAATCATTTATGGAAATGTATGCTGCCTAGTTTTCGAAAAGATTGTGTTTCAGCTATCCTTATTTCAGATCACAACACATGGGCTACCTTTCAAAACCTGCACATACTCAGAGAAGCAGGAACAACTCCCCTAGCTTTGGTACTAAATGTGGTATCTCTATCACAGACTGCGTAAGTATTACATGCGAGTATGAAAACACACATAGGATTTTGCAAAACATCTAAGCATTTTCAAAAGCCCTTGCATTTGAAAATATCAGACCTTCTTTCTAAAGAGAAGCTCAAGTGACACAGAGAGAAATTGTTCCCTAATCAGGTGCTGCCTGTACCCAAGCAGAGTAATCTAATTTGCAAGTAGGTGACCTATATGTCTGGACATAGCTGATTATTTATTCAACTAATCAAATTATATTGTGTCATTTGACGATAGGATGTACACAGTGCTGACACGATGTTATTTTTTGTCAGCAGATAAGGGGAATTGATTCTAATCTATATTACTTTTGTTAGTCATCAACTCTTACACCTAGACCTTCCAAGAGAAGCATGAATGCATTTTCTGAAGTTCAATAGCACACATATCATTAGGTCATAGCAGAGACATGCACTGTTGAACAAAAAAAAAAAAAAAAAA
>VXBX01009313.1:1046926-1166855 GCA_013400415.1 Scytalopus superciliaris | reverse complement strand
TTTCTTTTAAGTTGAAAAGTGAAAAGATAGAGGACTAAAGAGTGGGGGCTTTACTAGTTCCTTGCTGCAGTTACGGTACACAAAGTCAGCATATTTGGAACAACGTTTATTACCGTGGGGTAAGCTAAATCTTTACAAAAAGCCCTTCTGAAATTCTTACTGCCACTCTCTAATACCTTGCGTGCGTGGTGTTGTTCCCCGCCACCCCGTCTCACCATTCCCCCTCCTCCAGAAAGCCTGAACCCTATCGCTGGTTGCAATCAGCAGGATTTCCAAACTTTTGAGCCGGAGAGGGAGGCACACCCAAGTGCTCGGGCAGGCTGCGGGGCTGCGGGCCGGGGGTGCGGGGGGCGCAGCGCGGGTGGGTCGGTCGCGCAGTGCCGCGGGCTGCGCCCGGAGCTCAGCCTGGGATTGCCGGGGAGAAGGTGGGATCGAGGAGTGCCAGAAAGCTTCCCCAGGCCTCCTCTCCCTGAGGGCGGGTAGTTAGAAGTGCTTTGACAAGGCTTGCTGATTTAACCTTTGCCTGCTTTGCCCTGCCAGGGGTGGCCACTAGATGTCAAGCTCATAATACAATTAGTACATCTGTGCAGTTGACCTTGGCAGCACGGCTTACCACTGTTCTGTTAAGTGTTAACACTGAATTTGAGTGTTAACTGGAGATCCCTCGGAGTTTGCTACATGCTGCACAGCTTATCAAATGCCCATCTAGTTCAACACAAGTGTTTACAGACCTTAAAGAAGGAAAAAGGTTTCCTTTTGTGAAGCCCCAGCATCTCGAGCTGCTTAATTAACCCTGCAGGTGCCACCGTATTCTTGTTTCAGTTAATCAAAAACGTCATTCAGTGTTTCAGGAAATCCCTTCTCCTGCTGCCATTTGCTGGTTTTCATTTATGAATTTGCTGATGTAGAAATGTCCCCGAAGCTGGAAATGATGAAAGCTCATAGATTTGTTTAGATCATTATGTGGTTTGCTGTCTTGCGTGATACTGCAGTACATGAAAGGTGACAGGCCAGAATGACTGAGCTGCACGACTGGCATCGAAGTACCCCAGGTTAGCTCTTTCAAGCACTCCTGATCGTGAGTAATTTTACTCAAAGGAGTAATGTCACTGAGTCCAGGACTTGTAAGTTCAGTTTTGACATACTTAGGAGATGCAGGATTGTGTCCTCACATCAGCTTGGCAACTTACGAGCCTCCAAATACAAATTTGTCCACGTTTCTGTGGTTGTTCCAAGAGCAACTGTCTTCATTTATTCGTGCAATGTTCCATCATTAAGATGTAGTTAATTATATACTTTCCAAAATATAAAAGCTGTGCAGAATCTATGGTTCTTCTTTCTTCTAATTTATTTGTTTTGGTTTGATTTTCTAATGTTTTTTTCATCTCAGCTATGTTAGAAGCTGACCTCGATTTTTTTTTTTTTTAGGATTCCCTATAAAAGTTGATGCATTCCAAATAAACTTGGTTCCTACAAACATCATCATTATTTGCATTATTTGTACACAAATTCTTTACAGCCCGAAATTAATGTATACATGCCATAACAGCCAACCGAATAGCTGTTTATGTGATTTTGAAAAACAGCACAGGTCTTACTTAATGATATCTTGCCCAAATACTGGTTTGTGAAGCTTGCATCTGTTCCACACCTGCATCCACACAGAAAGGTGCCAGTGTTTGAGATAGTGAAGTGCTTCACTGCACAGATTAGAAACTGCAAATGTTGTAAGCACAGTACAGTTAGTGCCTGTGCCACAGGTGGCTGTTACTTAACAAATTCTGAGATTTAGGCTACTGAATAGATCAAACCGAGTGTGCCAGGTCAGCACCGGGTTTTGCATAGCAAGAGTGCCCTCCACTGTTCAAATCCATGCTAACAGCTTTTGTGGTCTGAGAAAAGGGACAGAAAATTTTTCTTTTGAGTCTGGAATTTCTTCTACATTGTTAAACACAGTAGGGGTCTCTATTTGTCTCCTCCTGTTTCACAGCTTGGGCTCAGTATGTGATAATTCATCTTTCTTTATGGGATTTAAAGCTATCATAAAGAGTTAAAAAGAATTAATTTGCAAGAAAATAAACGTGTTCTAACAATTTAAGAAAACTTTCTTTAAAACCTCTGTCAATTGTAAAAGATGATAGAGCTAAGGAAAAGGTAACAGTGTTCTTCTCCAGGATCAATTCATTGCTACAGGGCTACTGTTTTCAAATTAATATAATTTTTAAAACAAATGTATGGGGGTTTTTTAGTATCTTTTTTTATTTAATCTGTTCTTGGGGAAAAATAAGTTCGTGTATTCTGATGATAGCAGTAGTAAATAAGTGTATCAGTGGGCTAGGCTCAGAGCTGTGTTTATAGTAATGCTTCTTTAAATATACAAAAATGTTGTGAGGTGCACTTTGAAATGATTATTGGATTTGCATGCGAGAGCATTTTATACATCTCTCTTCATAGTTAGCAGACGTTTTAGCTGTAGCTGATGCTAACAAATGCAGTTTTTTCTGACACCCCTTCACAGTTTGTACACTGCTTCTCAGTGGTTGTTTTTATCTTCTCAAAAGCTACATTTAGGAAATATTAATTAACTCTCAATTATGCAGCTCTGAATGTAGAAATAGTAGCAGTTCATACAACACTTGCCATGCTTTCATTTGTATTATTGTGTATAGTCTAAGAAGAAGCTTCAGAAAATATTTTCCTCACAGATTCGTTGGATTCCTTTACAAGACAGTTTTGTTTGAATGGTTCAGAAGGGTATCAGCAATTTAAAAATAGGTGCAAGCTTTAGGAAACATTGATTTTATTCAACTGTCTTATGAATTGCAATAATTTGAAGATTACATGATACAGAGTAAGAGAATAAAAAAATAATAAATAGTCAGAGATCATTTTATTGTAATAGTCCTTACTTATTTTAATTGAAAAGGCTTTCTCCAGGTAATTTACCTGTGTGGAACTAGAACTGATTTATGATGGGACAAAATGAAAAGATTCTGAAGCAAAGATGAAACATAGTGGTTGGATAGGGCTTTTTCCAGGTTCTAAACAGTCCTAAGAAAGGTGGCATTTAGCAAGCAGTACGTGTTTTTAGTATTAACCTGACTAGCACGTGATGTTTAATTTGTCTGTTTCACAAAAGTAGATAGCAACATTTTTGAAGCACCCGTTCATTATATTTTTTTCTTCCACATCACACAAGAGGCTTTCCTCTCACACAGAGGAAAAAGATCTATGCCTGCAATAAAAATTCAGACCTAGTAAAGCCAGGTTTACAAATCCTGTGTGCATGTAGTCAGAAGTAGCAATTTTTCTCAACTGTGTCCATTTTCAGCCGATGACTGAAGGACCCACGGCACCCTTTCGGCCCTTTCCTTTCGCCTTGGGCACAGAGGAAGGAGGCCAACACAACCACCCTTGCTCCAGCCTGCAAAGTGTTTGGTGGGTACGCTTAGTGAGGGGGGCAGAGCGATGCCTTCCAATGTCAGCCCCTTGTACCCCCCTCACTGAGTCAGCAGAGCACCTGAGTGGCTTCAGGTATCACCATCCCAAAGTGACTTTCTCAAAATTACCTTCGTTTGAATTTCTGTTGGCTAATTTTAGGGCCAGACCTCGGTGATGCAAAGTGACAGCGCTGCTGGAGCCACCGAGGCTCTGTGGGCAGGTACCTGCTTAGGAGCTCGCCCCGGGTACAGTTTGAGAAATGCTGCCTGCGATTTTTCACCTGTTTTCATAGGCTAAGCCTTATGTGCTGTAATTCATCTTGCATCCCGTAGCAGCTTCAGATTAGTCTGTTAGCTGTTAAACTGCTAATGAGAAAAAGAAAATTACTGAGAGGTTATTAGTGGCTGAGACCCTGACTGCTTGACAAAACTCCCATTCAACACCTTTTGTGTAACTAAAAACTGCAAAATTCAACCCATATCTATAAGATTAAGCAAGTCCTCAATTAATTCCCCCAAAGTCCTTGAAAATTTTTGCTGTATCACACCCTCACTGTAATAATAAAAATTGTTATCTTCAGGAAAAACAGAAGAAAAAAGATTAAATTCTTCACTACCTAATGCATTCAATCACTTTGTAATATATCAGAAAATGAAAGCAAGCTATAAAGCATAAAGAACTATGGAAAAATCCTGTGCTTTCCTGCAATAGATATATTCCATCACTAAAAAACAAGAATTAATTTTAAGCTTAATATTTTGGCATTTAATATTTTTTGATATTCTATAGTAATGATTTAATTTTGGTATGAATTTATGTCATTCATATAGCAACTGAGTTTTAACAAACAGCAAAAATAACCTTTCATGTAGAATGCCTTTAAGCTTTATTCCCTGTTGAATTCGGTGAGGACTTACACTTCAAAAGAAACAACAAACATAGTACCTAACTGCGTTCATGTTAATAAGTACCACCGAAAGGGATGTAAGAAACCCCATTTGTGAAATATGGGGGCAGTGTCCATTTGTCCAATACATGTATATATTAGAAAGTATTTATCAGTTGTAATTTTCAGCGTTTCTTGTTTCCCCCTGGAAGTGCTTGTTTGCATGACTAGTTCACACTCTTTCAATCCTGTTAATTTCAGCATTGTTTCTAATGTGAGTAAAGGCTACTCATTTGAGGATGACTTACGGGATGGAGACCCCAGTCTGTCACTCTGTGAAGCATCTTAGTAGCCTTAGTGTGATGTGCAGGAAATGTACCATCGTCTATGGCACAGTGGCATTTACTTCAGTGCCATCTGTGTCACCCGCTGGCCTAACTCTCGAAGAAAGTGAAGCTTTGAGAGAGTTTTGTTTGATTTTTTTAAAGGAATGCCAAAATAATTTATCCTAAATTAAGAATACCATGATGAGATTCTTTGTATGTCTAGTTTGAGGTTGACTTGGGCGGGAAAAAAACACCCTAGCGACTCCCTAACATTATTCTCAAAAATATTTTTCAGAAGCAGTCCTTGAATATTTCAAGGCAGATAGATGATGAGGTGGGTGAACTTGGATTGGTCCTTTGAAAAATATTTTAGCTATTTTTAAGGCATGGGAGTTGAGGGAAGGAGAAATACAAAACAGAGCTGTAGGTCCCCACTTACTATAGGTGTGAGCTTGGTCCGCCTGAGATAGCACAAAAGTAGCCATTTATTTCATTGAGAGCAGAGCTGAGCAGTGATTATCTCAGAAATACCTATACAGCTGTATTTCATGTTTTTTTTCCCAAGCTGTATTTCAAATGCAAACTGCTGTTTCTTTGAGTTTGCAAATTAGTACACTAGCCTGCTTATTATCTTGACATGCTGAACAGGTCCTTATCGATACCTCCTGGCAGTGGGCACCAGTATTTAAAGTTTCTTTGGAAAGCTTACGCATTATACATACTAGGTTTGACACACAGAGATCATGACGCTGTCTTCCAGGGCAGAAAATAATGCCTGTTTTGATTGTGAATGTTCACATTTGAGCTTGGTGATTACTGTACAGTGTTTGAAATAATTAGCTTGCTGGTGTTTGATCAGCTCATTCTAGATCAGAGAACAGCCATATTTGAATGACTATATTGTCTGAATCCATCACTAATTACTTAAACCTTTTGTGTAAGGTTTGTTTAGAGGAAGCTCTCCTTAAACAAAAGAATAGCGATATATAGATAAAAAGCTGGAAGAGGAGCTGCACAGTTTGCAGCTTTTTTAAATCAATCCTTCTTTGCACCTCTCCTTAATAGCAGTATTAGAAGTAGTAGTTGTAGTAGTGATAATAATAATAGGCAATAATAAAAACAACAACAACAGGCAACTCTTACCCAGCCTGCCAAGGTTAGGAAATAAGCACTGGAAAATCTTCCCAGTGAAAGCCTTAGGAGGGACGTGGTCTCTTCATGCGAGGTCAGTACTACCGACCAGGGAACTGAGTAGATTCTGAATAAGGATCGGAGGATCAGGTGCCCCAACTTTTAAAATGTAAATCTGTAATGTAAATAAGGATTTGTTTAAGTTGTCTTAGTTCAGAAAGATTCTGGAGAGGGGCAAGCATGTTGGGTGTTGGATGCCTTACTGGTCTGTACTCTGCATGCTTTCACTTTGCAAAAGCTGAAGTACGCATTGAAAATGTGGTTTGGATGCCTGCTCTTCCACTTAACTCATTTTTGGAGGCTTTGGTTTTCTCAACATATACTTTAGGATACCTGTGGCCAGTATGCGCCTTTTCTGTGGTGAATCATGGTACCTTCTGTTATATTTTTGTAACACAGAGTGATAGTTTTTACAGAAGCGTTTGCCATAAGGATTAGTCTAATGTTATCTAGTAACAGCTATATATTATCGACCTTAAACCAAACAGTGTAACAGCTTCAGCACTAAGTGCAGAAGTCTTAAAAAATAAGGAGAAAAATTAAGTAGCACTCAAAGAAGAATTTATTTTTAGCTAGTAAATACAGTAGAATCTTGAAATTAGATAAAATTATTCAATTATCATTTCTTAATAGAAAATGCATGTCTGCTATTTATTCGCAAGCATGGGATATATGAGTATATACCTATAAAGTGTCATCTTCACATTTTTTTCAAGGTACAAGGAAATAATAAGTTTTAGATGCTATGGAAGGCTCAGAAATAGTATTCAGGGCACAGATATATCACCTTTATCAGACAAAACTCCCTGCTGAAATCTGTAGGGAGTTTTAGCTGAACGAAGACTGAAAGAACTGACAGGTAATTTTGTCAAAAGCAATTTTATAGTTAATGTTCTGTAAAAACCTCTTTTTTAAAAGTAACTGGAACATCTCAAGATTACACTTTCCTTTATTTTCCAGTATTACCTTTTTTTTGTAACTGCTTGAGTTGAAATGGTAAGTCCTGAATTTCTTGGTAGTCTTTTTTTAAAACATTCTGTAATAGCGCCGACTATATCTATAGATGCATGAATCTTTGTTCATACTAAGCATAGGATGAGAGTGTTGGCCCAATCCTGCCTCTATCAAACTTAATGGAAGTGTTGCCATTCATTTTAGTGGAAACAGTATCAGACGCTGTATTTGCTTATTCTACCTATCTTCAATACAAATCAGCTGTGTCTTTGCTTCTAGCCATGCTCAACCTCATTACAGATACATGCTGTATTCCTTGCTCTGACCGGATACTTAGACCACCAGCATTCCAATATCAAGGCAGAATTTAGTAGAAGAACTTGTTAATTGTCAGCTCTTTAATTTTTATTTTAGTTGTGCAGTTTTTTTCATTATGTCAAATTATGGTGCTAACTGTATAAAAATTAGTGTAGAATCCAGAAAAATAAAATAAGAGTACAGCATGGAATACCCTGGTTGCAGAAAAAACTCTTTTTCTTTTCTCTTTCAATTAAGTGACCACATCTCTCTTATAGAATATGGCTATTTAATTGAAACCTTAGCACAGGATTTGAGTGAGCATTCTTTCTGAGTATAAAAGAAAATAAACCGATAGACATCTTAGTACATTCTCTTTCAATACCAAAACAATACGTTATTGATATAGCAAGAAGACTTGAAGCTGCTTTTCTCACATACTCAAATGCACACAACAAAAACTGATTTACAGCTGTCATTCTCTTCTGCCGAACTGATTTGCTGTTGTCACTCGATCTGTGGGCTGACAAAAAGCAGTTATGTCCAGAGCAGCAAATGGAACCTAATTACCTACATTCCTTCTCACCTACATGACAAAACACCCCTAAAAAAACTAAAGGAAACCACCCTAAAAATGTTATTGTATGTTGATTTCTTATTCCTGTGCAGCTATTTATTTGATCAGGTGTGAATTAGAATTCCATTCATTTAACATGCTTGTTATTCGGCACAAGAGGGTAACGCGAGTCAGAGGAAGTAGCTGCCTACAACAGTAATTAAACATGTGTAACCAATTAGTGGGTTTTCCACTATGGCACAAGCATATAATTTGTTGAGTCTTTCTATGCGAAGAGATGAAAATAGGTACAAAAACTCTGCCTGACTTCAACACTGACATTCTCATGTTAAACATGTCAATGTAAATGAACTTTAAATATATAATTTCTAGTTTGTTAACAAACCTCTCCTTTGGCTAAAATGAACTCTATTGGCTAATAGCAATAACATGTAATTTAGCATGTTTTTTTGCTAGAGAAATGTTGCATCTGACAGAACCCATTAATAGTATTAACAATATTAATTTTATGGCTAGGATATAGAACATCCAGTTTATGTATCGTGGAACAGCTCATTGCAGCAGCATTTAATAGCATTTCTCAGCAAAGTGCAAAAAGGCATAATGCTAGTTTATGCGCCCACTTTTGGGGTAGGAAGACTTTCCTTTTTTGAGTCAAAATGCTAGAAGTGCTTACACATTCTTGTTACTTCTATAAACGAATTCATTTCATTGAAAATTCTTAAATAAATGCTTATTGATTTAAAAGGTTATATAGAATTACATTAAATTCATGGTGTCTCAACACTGTATAAAGATAATAAATCTATGTAGTACAGGACCACACTTGAGTAACAGAGGCCCAGTTTGTCCTGTCAGGTGCTGATTTGAGTTTGAAAGGTTACAGATTAGTTTAGCAATGTTAAGTGAACTGGCAAAGGCATCTCTAATTTTGCTGGAAATGAGGAAGCTTGATGGTAAAGGGGAATCCTAATGAGTCCATCGAAAGCTTGCTTTGTACCCAACAGACAAGGTGCTGTGAATTGTATGAAAATATTGGAAATCAATGGCTTCTATGGAATTTCATTAAGAAGCAGTATCCACAATTGATAGCACCTCATAATTTGATGGATTGTGCTAAGAAAATGATTAGCTAGGTAGAAAGAGTTGTAGAATACACACGCTCGGACCTCAGAAATGTTGAAGTGGGGCAATTTGTACAAAATAAAAAATATTGATTTTACTTATGTGCAAAATTTTTAAATGTAGGGAGAGTTGTCTCGCAAGTCATTGGCTGATACAATCTTTTGATTTTCTAGCAGTCCCAGGAGAAGGAGCAGATGATGGTGATAGCGGGAACGAGAGCAGGAGTGGAAGCGAAGAAACTAACGTCTGTGAGAAATGCTGCGCCGAGTTCTTCAAGTGGACGGACTTCCTGGAGCACAAGAAGAGCTGCACTAAAAACCCCCTGGTGCTGATTGTTAACGAAGATGAAGCAGCTCCACCCCCCGCTGAGGAATTCCCTGAGCCCTCTCCTGCGAGTTCTCCTAGTGACCAGGCAGAGAGTGAAGCTGCTGAAGAAGGCGTCCAGGCAGAAAATAACGATAGCTCTGAGATAAAAAACACAGAGAAGGAAGAAGAGCCAATGGAGGTAGAAGCTTCTGCAGAGAAGAGTTTCCAGAATCAAGGCACCTCAAACACAGCTACTCCTCTACCTCAGATCCCTGAACCATCTTCCATGACCAGCTACAACATGCCAAACACCAATGTCACACTAGAGACTCTGCTGAGCACTAAAGTGGCAGTCGCGCAGTTCTCGCAAAGCGCACGGACCACTGCTTCTGCGAGCATCAGCACTGGGGTGACGGCTGTGGCCATCCCCATGATTCTGGAGCAGCTCATGGCCCTGCAGCAGCAGCAGATTCACCAGCTCCAGCTCATCGAGCAGATCCGCAGTCAGGTGGCAATGATGAACCGCCAGCCGTTACGACCATCCCTCAACCAGATCGTGGCCGCCCAGGGTGGTCCCGGGCAGGCATCCAACCAGCTGCAGGGGTTTGCCACCAGTGCTGCCGTCCAGCTCACTGCAGTCATTCCTTCTGCCATCGTGGGGCAGGCCACCGGCGGTCAGCCCACTGCCTTCGACGCCTCTCAGCACATCTCAAGACCCACATCTGGAGCGAGTACGCCCAATATATCCAGCGGTGGCTCTTCTGCTCTACCCGAATCAGGCATACCTTCCTCCTCAAACGCAATTACGTCCATAACTCCCGTTCCTGTGTCAAATGCTGCGAACAGTGCTTCACAGCCCCAGAATGCTTCAACTCCACCTTCAATAGGACATGGAAGCCTCACCTCAGTCTCCAGCCTGCCAAACCCACTTCTACCTCAGACTTCATCAAATAGTGTGATTTTCCCCAACCCACTGGTTAGCATCGCTGCAACAGCTAATGCGCTTGATCCTCTGTCTGCCCTTATGAAGCACCGCAAAGGAAAGCCACCAAATGTGTCAGTATTTGAACCCAAGTCAAGCTCCGAGGATCCCTTTTTTAAACATAAATGCCGATTTTGTGCCAAGGTCTTTGGAAGTGACAGTGCTTTACAAATTCACCTCCGCTCGCATACAGGCGAAAGACCTTTTAAGTGTAACATATGCGGAAACCGCTTTTCCACAAAGGGTAACCTGAAGGTTCATTTTCAGAGGCATAAAGAGAAATACCCTCACATTCAGATGAACCCTTATCCTGTTCCAGAATACCTCGATAATGTGCCCACCTGCTCTGGAATCCCATACGGGATGTCGCTGCCCCCTGAAAAGCCAGTCACAACGTGGTTAGACAGCAAACCTGTTTTACCAACTGTCCCAACTTCCATTGGGCTCCAGCTGCCCCCTACTATACCAGGTATGAACAGTTATGGAGATTCTCCAAGTATCACTCCTATGAGCAGGTCACCCCAGAGGCCTTCTCCCGCCTCCAGTGAATGCACTTCTCTATCCCCGAGCCTCAACACTTCTGAATCAGGCGTTCCAGCATCTGCTGAATCCCCACAGCCCGTTCAGAGTGGCTCATCTCTGACCAAGGCAGAACCTGTCACTCTGCCTCCCACGAGCACACGGCTCGGGGACCTTTCTGCAGGTGGGCAAGTTTCTACAGCTTCCACGACTTCAATTCCTACTGCTGTTACGGACAGCAGTGTTGCAACAAGCCTCCCAAACCCTGTGCTTCCAGTAGTGTCTGACCAGTTTAAGGCAAAGTTTCCATTCGGTGGTCTGCTAGATTCTATGCAAACGTCAGAAACCTCAAAACTACAACAGCTAGTGGAGAACATTGATAAGAAGATGACAGATCCAAATCAATGCGTCATTTGTCACCGTGTGCTTAGTTGTCAGAGTGCTCTCAAGATGCATTACAGAACACATACAGGAGAAAGACCATTTAAATGCAAAATTTGTGGACGTGCCTTTACTACGAAAGGCAATCTAAAAACACATTTTGGAGTTCATCGAGCGAAGCCACCACTTAGAGTACAGCACTCGTGTCCCATTTGTCAGAAGAAATTTACAAATGCAGTTGTTCTTCAGCAGCACATTCGTATGCATATGGGTGGGCAAATTCCAAACACACCATTACCAGAGGGCTTCCAGGATGCCATGGACTCAGAGCTTTCCTACGATGAGAAGACTGTTGACACACTGAGCAACTTTGATGATGACATTGATGAAAATTCTATGGAGGAGGACCCAGAACTAAAGGACACAGCATGTGACTCATCCAAACCCCTTATCTCTTACTCTGGGTCATGTCCTTCTTCACCACCTTCTGTGATCTCCAGTATTGCTGCTTTGGAGAATCAAATGAAGATGATTGATTCTGTCATGAACTGTCAGCAGCTGACCAGTTTAAAATCCATAGAAAATGGATCAGGGGAAAGTGACCATTTGAGCAATGACTCCTCATCAGCTGTTGGTGATCTCGAAAGCCAGAGTGCAGGCAGCCCTGCAATGTCAGAGTCTTCTTCCTCCATGCAAGCTTTGTCTCCTGTAAATAGCAACAGTGAAAGTTTCAGATCAAAGTCCCCCGGTCTCAGTAACCAGGAAGAGCCACAAGAGATACAATTAAAGACAGAAAAACCAGACAGTCCACCACCCACAACTGAAAATGGAGGCGCATTAGATCTGACATCCACCAACCCGGGAAGGCCGGTCATCAAAGAGGAGGCTCCTTTTAGTCTGCTGTTCCTGAACAGAGAACGTGGTAAGTTTAAAAGTACTGTTTGTAATATCTGTGGCAAGCCTTTTGCTTGTAAGAGTGCATTGGAAATTCACTACCGCAGCCATACTAAAGAACGTCCATTTGTTTGTACAGTCTGCAGTCGTGGGTGTTCCACTATGGGTAATTTAAAACAGCACTTACTGACGCACAAATTAAAAGAGCTGCCTTCTCAGTTATTTGAACCCAACTTTACTCTAGGTCCCAGCCAAAGTACTCCTAGCCTGGTCACCAGTACAGCACCTACCATGATCAAAATGGAAGTGAATGGTCACAGCAAGCCGATCTCTTTGGGTGAGGTTCCCTCGCTTCCAGCTGGAATCCAGGTTCCTGCTGCACCACAGACAGTGATGAGTCCGGGGATCACCCCTATGCTGGCGCCCCCCCCTCGCCGGACTCCCAAGCAGCACAACTGTCAGTCGTGCGGGAAGACCTTCTCCTCAGCAAGTGCACTGCAGATACACGAGCGCACCCATACCGGTGAAAAACCGTTTGGTTGCACAATCTGTGGTAGAGCTTTTACCACAAAGGGGAATCTTAAGGTAAGAGGCCACATAAAACTGTAAAGGCTTGGGGATGGGAGGGGTTTAAGGCACTGCGCTTGAGCTCAGCAGGTTTTAGTGCTTAGTGTTTGTCCCAAAGACAGGTGAGAAGAGAGCTTCAGGGAAGTGCTTGCTGTACAGTGGTGGTCGTCACGCTTCCACTGTGGTGAAGATAGGGACTGGAAAGCAGCTGTGCAATGATGTGAACTTCAAAACTGGTTCCAGGTGTACATGCAGGCAGGCACATTGTAGTTCTTCTGACAGACAGGATGGCACACCCAGCCAGCTGATGGACACATTCTGGCAGTTCTTGCGGACCATCAAGACAAAACAACCTCACTATAAATCAGAAGTGCAGAGCTTGCTCAGCGCCTTGGGTGCTTCCCCAGTTTCCATTTGCTATTCTGCTTTGCAGCCATTGCAGGCTAGAAAGCTGTTTTTCACAGATTCACAACGGGTTACTATGGGACCGATGACTCTTACTCCTGCAGTTTGGTTAACCATCAGGACACAGCTTGGGGAATACATTTTTAAATGTCCTTTTTAAAAATACTAAATTTAACAAAATAATCAGTGCCTCTGACATGAGAGAAAATGTTATGAAAACAGAACAAGATGAAAGAAAGGGAACGGTAGGCAAAAACACCCATCTTCTAGTACAAATAACGCCCTTGGTAATCTTCAGTATGTGAGGACTTCCAGCTTGCATGTGAAATTGTCTAACCTAAGAGACTATGTACTCTTTAGTCTTGCAGCACTGTTTGTTTTCATTGAGAAGAAGCAAATGCACATTGAAAAACTACTACGGAACTGGGTTTTCTTTGTGTAGGCTGACCGGACCTTAGAACTGTGTCTTAACTGGAATTGATTTGTTTTCAATGCAAATTAAAAGGCATTTCTTTTAGAAAGCAAGCGCTGCTGTAAGTAACAGCATTTCAGGCCAGACACCTCACCAGAATGTGCTAACTTGGGGGTGCTTCTTGTCCCTGTTTATTCTGCAGGTTCACATGGGGACTCACATGTGGAATAATGCCCCTGCACGCCGTGGCCGCCGCCTTTCTGTGGAGAACCCCATGGCTTTGCTCGGTGGTGATGCGCTCAAGTTCTCTGAGATGTTCCAGAAGGATTTGGCAGCTCGGGCCATGAACGTTGACCCCAATTTTTGGAACCAATATGCTGCAGCTATCACTAACGGACTTGCTATGAAGAACAATGAGATTTCTGTCATACAGAATGGAGGCATTCCTCAGCTCCCAGTAAGTCTAGGCGGAGGCGCCATCCCGCCTCTAAGTAACCTTACCAGTGGCATGGACAAAGCTCGCACGGGCAGCAGCCCTCCCATTGTCAGTCTGGACAAAGCAAGTTCTGAAACGGGAGCCAGTCGTCCATTCACCAGATTTATTGAGGATAATAAAGAGATTGGCATAAATTAAAAGCATTCATTCCAAATAACTGTTGGACCACTACTCAACACAACTCTTGTCCTGATCCATGTACAGCTTTTGAAGTTAAGCATTAGTTTCCTGACCTAAATGCATAGGTTCCCTTTAAAGTTTTACCCATAGCAGAAATACGTAACTCTGTGGCTGCTGAAAAGTTGTCTTGCAAGATCTGCATGGTACTTCTTTCAACAGTGAGTTTGACTGTTACTGAGAACTTTGAAACCTTTTAATTTAACAGAAAACAAACCAATCATGGGGTAACTTCATTAGAAACAGAAAGAGGCTAGTCTACGTCCACTTTGCTTCTTACAAAACTTACTATCACCTGAGAAAGGGGGGCTTCATTACAGCATTCTGTCACACTTATTTGCTGGTTTTGTTCAAATTAGTTAGCAACTTGGACTATGTTTTTAGGAATCTTAATCTTAAATAAGTGATTTAGTACCCCAATGCTGTGTATTATTACAGTATCCTTGTCTGTAGTATTTATAATGTTAAGATTATGCGGGTAACAGACATTATACTAGCCCCAAACTTAAATGAAGCTTTTGTACTGCAAAATACATCTGGCTATGTGATTTTTTTTTTTTTTAAAGCAAGTTTTGTTTTACTATGAATAAGTGGTTTATTTCAATGCAGGCAAAATTGTGAAGTTTTATTGGGAAAGATAGCATGCTTTTCATGTGCAAGTACCTGTCAGTAACAAACCTTTTTTTATTTAAATATTTGTAGCTGCTATGTGGACAGTTGTTCTATTAAAAAAAATGTAGTGTGATTTTAGCTCAATGATTGGAAAACAAGTTACAGACAAACCTTAGCACCATAAATTATTCACAACATTATAAACAGTTGTGAGTAAATACTTCGTGTTATCAAAGCTGTACAATAAAAAGGTAATGTTTGTATAATGTGGTTGCAAACTCTTAATTTATACTATTGCACTTTTAGTATTTTGTATTAGGGAGGTTTGTCTATAATTTGAAACTGAACAAAGATGTAAACTATTTTATAAATAATACTTTGACTTAAGGAATAAGGAGGACGACCCTGTTGCAGTTTCTTGTTTTGTTTTAAGGTCAAACAATGAGAGATCTCTTATTAACTAAGCAGAAAAGTTGCAGAGAACTGTCAGATCCTTAGGAAATATAGGGCCTGTCATTTCTTAAAAGGAAATGATTCATTTAACTTTTCTATGAAGCTCACTTAAAAGCATGACCACCTCCGACAGAATTCTGATACAGTTACCTAAGGAGTGTAATATTCATACAAGTCTAGGATAGAGAAAGGACAACATTGTGTAGGTTTAATTTTACTGTAATCTGTTCTGTCTCTTTCACACATAACCATGAGGAAGATGCCAACTTTGGGCAGCGTGAGCAGTAGTAACATATGAATGTTCTATATTTATTTCCAACTCTGGCTGATTATCTTTTCAGATTTCTCCAAAGCACAATGTGCTCTGATTAATTAAATATAATTTTATGTTGATTGCATTGTTGAAATTACACCGAGTAAACAAAGGGAATGGTTCCACTCATAAGTTAGGCTGGGGATGCTGAGGAGACTGGGGCTTAATCAAAATTTGAACAGTAAATGTTTTGTGTACTACCTCATTTTTGTGCATTACAAGCATGGTGGAGTTGACACTATGAACTTCCGTTCAGCAAAATTGCTTGAGGGACATTATGGTAGCTGGGTAACAGCACAAGGAGTTTTATGCCCCTGAAGAACGAATCAGACAGTGAGGTCTTCTCAGTTGAGACTGAAAAATAGGACAATCTTTCTTATACAACAGAAACCATTACTGTAAGAGGATGGACTATTTCTGCCATCACATAATGGACTGAAAAGAGGTTCAAAGACTTATTAGCTGTTTGTTTCTATTGGAAATGAACAATGAACTCTAAAGCTCCATTTTCTACAATGATGAGGTGGAGATATATAGATGTATGTATCTCTCTATATAAGAAAAATTATATACCTGTAACACCTCTACAATATAACATCATTTTTTGCCACAGTGTGTGGGTGGTTAGAGGTGTTTCCAAGCATTGAAAAAAAACAAACAACTGAGGTGGCTTAATGTTGCTGTATTTCAGCAATTGAATGTTTTTATTTATCTGTGTAATTTTTGGTGTGACTTTTTTTTTTTTTTTGTTAGTTTTTGGTACCATTTAGTGTTATTTTTATTCCCAAAAGGATGTGTAAAACTTTAAAAAAAGGAAAAAAAAGGAAAGAAAGAAAAAAAAAAAAAAGAGAAGAAAAAACAAAAAAGGAAAAAGAGAAAAAATATGTAAAGTGTTGTAAATAAGATGGTTGATGATGGTACAGTAAGACTGATCCCATTTTGTATTCAGGGTTAGGCCATTCCTCTCTGCATGGTGAAGAAAGACACTATTTTTATACTGTGATACCATGTAGGGCTAGGAGCCTCCCTGAAACAGCTGGGAATTGTTACCTAGATCCAATATTTTTTATTATTAAATCTTGTTGGCTTGACACATCTACTGATTGAAATGGATGTCTTAGTCTAGGTTACTATTTTTGTCATATGGAATTGAATAAAATGCAGGATGTAATATTATTTCTGAATCGCGTTCCTTGATTATTCTAATAACAGAGCAAGATATGAGACTAAGGTCACTTGTGGTAGATTGGTGTCAATGACTTCTAATCGTCGCATCTGAAAATCAGAATAAGGTCGACACCTTATATTCAAATGTTTTCCTAATTTATATTAACAGTGCAAAGGGATAGAATTATTAAAATCTCTTGTCCCATGAAAATAAATTGTAAGAGCATTTATCGCAAGACAGTAGAGCAAAAAAAAAGCCCAAACCACCAAAACAAAACAAAACAATATTTTGGAGCGGGGAAAACAGACTTCAGAAGGACTACTGTTTCAAATTGACTGCTTTCTGAACCCTTATCGGGTACTGTCTACTGAAAAAGCTCCCTTTTCAGGCTGTTGAAACATCTGTCTAATATTCACAGTATACTGCATGATAAAATTCAGGAACAAATTTATCAGGAGCATTTCAAATTCTGAGAAAAAGAAAAAGGAAAAAAATTGACAACTCGCATCCGTTCATTCCAAATGACATAACCTGTACATTTAAAAACTATGATTTTGTTTCATCTTTTTTTTCAAGACCCTAATTTCTCAAAGCATGTCTAACTTTAACCAAATTATTTTTTCACATTGATTTAAATGAAAGTATTTACATTCTTAAGGTTAGGCATGTGATTAAGTATCTCCTGCAAAAAAAAAAGTTGTATGTTCGAGTAACCTTCAAGCTGTTATATTCCGATGGTGAATGCCTGCTGCATTTAAAAGAGACAAAAGATAAATAAAAGAGAAAAATCTGTATTAATCATCTTTCAGTGGCCTTGTTATGAAGATAGTGTGTTTTATAAGATGATCCCAAAGAAGGTATGAGTTTCCTCAGGTGACTAAACAACAATGATAGGTTTGTGCTTTTCTTCCTGCATGCACGTCCCTGAGCCTTGCTGAGAGAAAACATATATGCAAAAGAAAAGAAAAGCAGAGGAGCACTGATATTTACGGTTCTGTTTGAAATACAAGAGGAAAATCATCTGCCTTCCCCCTCTCCCCACCCCTCCCCCCCCCAAAAAAAAAGGATGAAAGCAGAATGGTATCTATTTTAAAATATGTATGGCTTTTTTTAAATTTTTATTCTAGGAACACATTAAGTAATAAAATGTTCTACACAGATAAAAACGGTCAAAGTCTGTTGAATTACAGATGTTTAAAAATAGAACCATGTAGGAATTCTATATGATCAGAAAAATTGCCGGTTTTTTGAGGGGAGGGTTATTTTACTACACGAAAATTCTAGCAAGGCTTTCAAACTCTTCAACTACATTTTCCCCGTGAGTTATTAAAAGGAGAACATTTATAACAAATGATTGACATAACAAAATTTTTGTCCATTTTTTTTCTGTTTTGTATATCTTAGTCCTCAATACATTATCTGTCCCTTTACCTGTTTTGTCCTTTCTGTCTTGGCAAGTACTTTTTTTTTTCCTAAAGCTGCATTTGTGCTGCATTTGCATTGTCTTTAATTTGCTTCTCTGCATGTACTCTGTCATTTGGAAGATACTGTGTTTTATTTTTTCCTTTTTCTCTAATTCTGCAGAGGTCAAAAGAGCTGCCTGTTTTTTACGTCTTTGTGTAACACTAGCATAATGAATGATGAAGCCTTCAGTGATGTGATCAGGTATGTGCATAGCTCACAGGATTTGCTAACAAACATGCCATTCACACTCCTTCCTCCAGATGAAGGCATGAAGTTTGGCAGTGTTGCTGGTATAGGGCAGCTGCGGATGGGCAGGAAGATGGAAGTACTGATCCTAAATTCACCGTGCCTGCTTTCACACCACTGAAGCTCCATGGGCTTCAGTGGAGATACTCCAGGTTTATTCTGGTGCAAAAGGGACTGCTTCCAGGTTCAGATGCCTTGCTTCACTTTACACATTATGAAACAATGGTGAGCTATACTGTGTTTTAAAGGATGTCTAAGCAAAAGCATTCTGGACTTTATTTTTAAAAAGAGGGAAAATATATATAAAACATATATTTTAGTGCATCCCACAGGATTATCCCAGTTTCAAAGGAGGTCCTGCAAGTTGAAAAATAGTGCTGTGCCCCTTAATATAGAATTTGATGTCATCATATTAATAATCAGTCTATTCACATAAACGACTAAAAGAACCTGCAATGCATAATAGTAGAAGAATGAGAGACTCTTGCTATGGCTCTGCTACATAAGGTAGGCACTCACAAGGAAATGCCTTCCCTTTGCAGATACTGAAATTCAAATTCTATCAGCAGATTTATGAAAAGAAAAACACATGTTTGTGCATGTCACAGCACCAGTGTATCGTGTTTTATTTTTTCAAAAGGAGAATGTCTCAGTCAACTGACAAAGTGACAAATACAAAAGCCAACATCTTTGGGCTGTGCCACTGACATATTCTGAGGCTGTGGGCAAGTCACTAGACTCAGATTTTGCTTGAGAATTACATACTTCTGGGGCCTCTGGGAATCAGGGACTGAACTCCCCTTGCAGCTTCAGCTAGCACCTTGTAGTATTGGGATGAGTTGCCCCATCAGTAAGATGGGGTTACACTTTTGTACCTACCTCACAGGGGTGTTGTGAGGAATAGTTTTATGTTTGTACAGTGTTTCAAAGATGGAAAATGCTTGGTATTATCACTGATTTTAGAGCGTTTACAGTACATGCACTATTATTTATTATTTGTACTCCAGTAGTACCTATGAGATCCAGTTAGGACTGAGAGGCCTTATCCCAAATGTTGTTCACTCACCTGTTTGGGATTGATACAAAATTTTACTCAATAACATTTTACAATGGAGATATTTCATTATCAACTATCCATTTTGTTACTATAGAGTTTAATTCAATTATTTAGATGTTTGAATTGATTATCAGTTTTAGGCCATGGCAGAAAATCATCTGATCTCACATTCTGTTTTGAGCTTGTATTGATTTTCAGAAAAAGTGCACCAATTTTCTATGGATAATCTAGATTCAAATCTTGCTATCAGTGGAATTCTACTGTACTTTTTGCTATTAAAGCTAAACATTAAAATACGTGTGTGTGTATACATTATTATACACCAATATATAATATAGCTATACCTATAAACATGTATGTTTTAAATTCCTTTAGCTGCTTAGGATTCATTTCAAACTGTGTGTGGCATATTTTGCTCAAGCATTGCCCATTTCAGCTGTAACTAAAACAATGTTAAATGGTGTTGGCCCTCAGTAAAGGTATAAAAACTGGAACACTTGACAACAAAAGACATATTGTCACTATATTTATGAAGGTTTGTGAGGAAAGTGTCTATGTCTCAAATGTGTTAAGAACCTTCAGGAAGTCATAGAAGTCTTTACTTATGTTGAAGTAAATTATTACATCAGAATGAGCTCACTGTATAGAAGTATGTTAAAATGAATAAATAATTCCAAAGCTTGCTATCATTTGGATGCTGAACAGAAAGTAATTTGTTTCCCAAATCGGCAAACTATAGTTAATATTTTATTACAGGTATCTGATTTACAATACTATGTTAAACAGCCTCTTTATCAATTGTTCATGTACTAAATATATTAGCTCAATTAATTCTATTGATATTCTTGGCTTTTTTATTTGATTATATGGAAAGTTTTTGGTTTAGCTTTGCTTAAGTTGTCATCAGTGATAGTCTCACTGATTTTACTCAGGCACATCATGGAGTAAAGGTATGAGTAACAGTGAGTGAATCTAGTCTGAAGAACGTCTCTTTCTTTTCCCTCTGGGCCTTACTGACATCTCTCCACCACCTCATTACCAGCATTTCTTGCGTGTTGATTAGCACTTGCTGCTCAGCCAGTTTTGTTGAACACTTGGCACTTGTTCTTCTACAGAGCACAGTTCATATGGAACCTATAGATACACTAACAGAAGTATTGTATTTAAGATAGGCTGGTGGTGGAGGGTGTAAGTGAACACCTGTGCTGAAGGTCATATGCCACTACCTGTTGTGTGCAGCAAATAAAATGTGCACATCAACAGATGTGGTCATCAGGATGTTTTCATCATTTTATACTCTCAAAAATATGCCTGATATAGGAGGTTTGGTTTGGGTTTTTTCTCTTTTAAACAATCATTGTAAGAACAGTTATGAACAGATACCTTAAACAGGAGAACGTACCTTTTCAGGTAAGAGTTTTGCAGTCTTTTGATTGAGACCTGCCTTTTCTTCTGCCCATTTCCTATTAAGTGACTCTTTGCAATATAGCCTTCTAGATCACTTCACAGTTAGCATTTAGTCCTGCACCTAGGTTTTAGTCTGTCATTATCTCATTGCAAACAGACCTACTGAAACCAGTGGGTTTTATACTAAGGCATTAGCTAATGCTTCTCATGGGTAGCAGGATCAATTTCCCTGTGCATTTTGGAAATTTTCTTAAAAGAAAATTCAGTTATATCTTCAAACAGTTTCTTATGTATCTTGTGTCACTGAATGTGACATCTATTTCAATATTTGGCAACAGTCTGGGCTAGGTCGTACTGTCTCTACTTATATCTCCACCCAATTCCAATTAGCTTCTCTCATTGGAACTATGAGTAGAAGACACTGCCCAATGAAGCAAAATTCAGCACCTTGGAAGTTGAAAGAATTTTAAAATGTCCAGCTGGGATTACCACATACTCACATATTCAAGTTTATTAACCTCAGCTTTTGGGTCTGTTACACATACAACCAGTTTTTCAGGCTGATCTTGGTCTGCCATATCTTTTAAGAATAGCAGTATCTTACTTTTCCCAAAACCCTGCATCAAAATAACATTTACTTAGTGGCTAATGTTTTCTATGCAACAAGCAAATTGTAATGAGTAATCAGATTTTGCTGTTTTTTTCAGTGGAACAAACTCATATACAGTGCTGAGACAGAAGTAAAGCTCAAATGAGTACAATAAGTAGCTTTCTCTTTCTGCATTTATAGCTCTAGGGCTAAATGTGAGAAAAAGAATAGCATGTTTTACCACATGAAAAGCAACCAATAGTGGTGTTAAGCACAAATATGGGCATACTACCAGAATTAAATACAAAAGAAAATTTAAGAATTTAAGATACTAGATTTTAAAAATATACATAAGGAAACAGAAATGTGCTTCTACACAACTAACAATCCCTAATAATCATGAGGTTTTTGTTTTTTCAAGGATTCAAGAGCATCTGGGGGAAAGCTGAGCAGTGTGTCACTGAGTTCAGCTTCTTGTTAGACTTTCTCACCAGCTCAGGAAATGCTTATTCAAGTTCAGTTGTGAAGGTGGGGGAGCTCCTGAAACCAGAAATATCTAGTCATTGGTAGTGTGTGTGAATATCCCAAGTACATTTCCAGTTTACCCCTACTCTATGGTCTTTGAAAAAACTGGAATGTTTTATTATTTCTAAGCTTACCATAGGGCTCCAAAACAGGTATGAAAATGACCCTTAGCAAGTCCTGGTATTTGCAACTATAAAGGACTCATCTCTTTTACTGGGCAGAAACTCTAATTTCTACAGAATCACTCTTCATTTTCACTGGTATGAGCAAAATCAAAGGGCTGTAGTGATTGTGTCATCCCTTTTTTGTCAGAGCAGGACACTTGTCTTTTTTCTTAAACCACACATTTTTCAGTGCGTTTTTCCTGTTACAAGTCACAGTACGTACTGGAACAAACATAAGATAATCAAGGTATATCTGTACATCTGTATGTAACAGACCCATTCCCATTCTGAAGGCCACCTGGTCCAGCAGAAGGTGCTTCCATACAATTTTGAATGCTTTCATTCTCTTGCAAAAGGACAGTTAAATCCAAAGGGAATACTGGGCTATATTCTTGGCCTCAAAATCCCAAAATCCTGCCTGGATATTGAATGGGAGTGTGTCCCTCAACCCCTGTCAAAACTGACTGTGAAGATGTTGCTGGCTGATGGGGCAATTCCCATCTTCCTGCCCTGGCCATGATCAGTTTGAGGAGACTGTCAAAGCCTATGAGGGCAAACATTTCTTTCATGAGGAGGAAAATGTGCTTTTGGATGGAGTAATTTTCTCTCCTGCCTTTATATACCTGTACTTTCAAAGTAACTGGAATTGACTTTTTATCAGACCACTCCTTTCAGCATCTTTCTCTCTTTCGATTAGGAATTTGCCTCATCTCATGTGGTTTTGTAGTTCACATCTCATGCTCCTGGGAAGCTGGGCTTCTTCCACCAACTCTCATCTGTGAAAAGAGAATCACTCCTTGTAGATTTTCTGAGGGGGTTCTCCAGATTCTGTGAAGCTGCCAGAACATCCCTTAGCACTTGTTTATTCATTATTTTATTTAGGTTTATGATCTAGCCCACTCTTGTTCCAGCATAACAATATACGCATGGTTATTCAGGAATAATATTTCCTGAATGCTTGTGTAGACAGAGTAGTCCCTCAAGTATGAGTGCAATTAGGCTAAGATACACTATGAAGCAATTCAATAACAAAAGTCCTGGGAGGTAGGGAGAGAAGAGACTTGCCAATTGCTTACACACAGTATGCTGGATGACAACTAAAGACTCCATGCTGTGGCATATTTGGCACATGCTGGCCTTCAGTTATGCCTAGCAGCTTCCAAGGTTTGAGCAGTTCCTTAGTAAGGTTTTAATCAAGGAGAAAAAATAGCATGGTGTGCAAATTAGTAAGACAACAGGCTCAATTTGAAATCTCTTTGGGGATGTTCAATCTTGCAGAATACCAGCATCCAAAAAAATCAATTTATCTTCCATTTTTGCCTAAAAACATTGTCAATAGACAGTTTAATTTACCAATTCACTACCCTGAACACAGGGTGTTGGATTCAGAACTGTAACTTAAAGAAAACACTCTCAAAACCTGAAATGTGTACAATTTGGCAGATCTGACTTGGGAATTACAACAAATTCAGCGTTTGGTCTGTATTTCTCATTTCCGTTGTTAAAACATTGAAATATTTATTCTAAGAAGGTCAGTTATCTGCATTTTAAATGGACTAAACATTCTACCATGTTCTTAAAATTACATACCTCTACTATATGTACTTTAGAAAGAGTAATATGTTGCAAAAATGCCTAGAAATCTTCTTTGGCTCTGCCTGTAGTCCAGTGAGACTGCCCTTCTCAGTTTCCACTTCAAGTGCAATCTCCTGTTGAGGAACCTGTCCTGTAAAATGTAGAGAAATTACTAATTTTTTAGAGAAAAATCCATCAACATTTAAAGTCTACTTCAAGGGATTATAATGACTATTCAAATGAAAACAAATCCCAGAACCTAGCAACACTACACTAAAATAATATAGCACTGAAAGATTGTTATGCCAATACCTCTGAGTCATCTGCTTTTCAAGCTTCTGTTTTTGTGATAGCAATGGGATTTTGCTTGCCAGAGCATTAAGCAGTCTTTTACAGTTTCTCAGGAGGTGACTGCCAGTCAAACCTCTTGACTGCTGCTGGGGTTAAGTCTTCAGAGGCTTGAGATACTGATACAGATTTCTTAGCATTGATTTTTATGGAGAATGTTAAAATGTAAAGTTTCACTCAAACGCTTCAAATTAATTACCTTATTTTAGTTGTCTTGAGTCACAGAGTCCAAGGAAAACTGAGTAATTAAATAAGAGCCAAAAGCAGATTTCAGCTGCTGAAATCATGCCACAGCTTTGGAAGCTGTGTTCAGATGCCATTCATGGTCTACAATGTTAGAAGTTGCCCACTGGGATGGGACCCTTGAGCCATACCATACCTGATTGCTGAACAAAACACTCAGTAAATGCAGGGTGTCGGAAAACAGAAAAAAAAAGCATCTGTTTCTCCACTACAAGACTGAGATTCAGCTGTTCTCCTGAGCACTTAAAATTGATGTGCTAGTTATTATGATTAGAGCATTACAGTAGAGCTGAAGCTCTGCCAGGCATTTTGATATGGATTTTTCTTGGTTTGTTTTTAACTCATGTATATGCCAGTTCATTAACTTGAGGTAAGCTTTTGTCAGCTTGTATTTGAGTTCTGCTATAATTATTCTTATAACTGGCTTCTTTCCATGCTATTTTGTATTCTGGCAGGTTGTACTGTTCTGTTCACAGGATGTATTACTGTATAACTAGTTGTAGCATAAGTGAAAGCATTCAGAGAAATCACGAACACCCATCACGTTGTTGGTTTTATTTGTTTATACATCAGGTACTGTACTCCGTTATAGTCTTACCTTTGGCTGAACGGGGCAGGTTTGTTGCCATTGTTTCTTTCTGTGTACATGTATAAGTAGGGCACAGCCACTAAAATGACCACGTATTTGATAGCTGATCCTCTGTTCTGAAACCAAACTCCCACGAGCTTGTGCCCGAGTCTGAAGTTTGTATTTCTCCTGGAGTGTTGTATCCACTGTGAGTTGTTTTGTGGCTAATATGTAGGAACTGGGAGGGTATTTTTTTCTTTCAGAATAATTCAGAGATTTTAACCACTTATTAAAACAGTGTTACAAAAATGATCAGAAAAGGTTTGTTTAAGTTGGAGCAAAAGCTGGAGACAATAACTGACATAAAGCAAAGGCAGCCTTACCACAGCACAGAACTAAGTAAGCATAAGACAAGAAAGATTACGGGAGAAGGCAGGCAGGCAGGAAGGAAGGAAGGCAGGCAGGCAGGCAGGAAGGCAGGAAGGAAGGAGCAATACACAGTGATAGAGAACTATCTGGGCTGTTCCACATTTAGAAAAAAAATACCTTTTTATGCAATGTCTTCAAAGAATACAAGACAGAAGTAATACATCATGCATATACATTGTGTGCAGACTGCAGGCTTTTTATTAACTACTTGACTTTGCTTATATGCCTTAAAAAAAAAACTTACTTACAATTTATTACTTTTCTTCAGTATTTCACACTCTGAAAAGCACTCATTTTTAATTATCAGCCCTGTTTTTGACTCAATGTCAAAGTTTAAAGCTGTAATTGCTCCACTGACTGCTAGAAATCTTGGCCTATTGTAAGTTACAGTAGTACCATAGCAAACTACATGGCCTCATTCTGGATATATAAAGCGCATTTCAGCTAAACAAAGCTCTTGTCTAGGACTATCACCAGCACTATCACTCATTACCTGTATTCTGACCTCATAAAACTGGCCTTTCAGCCCTACTGAAGGCTAAACTATTGCTGTAACAGTGGCAGACTGTGTATTTGATGGATTTGTTGTAATTTGGCTTCATTGTCCTTGAAAAAGTTGGGTGGACTTGCTGAGGAAAAGTCCTGAAATGCTACTGAACAGATTCAGGGAGAGACTGAAGATGGGCAGACCAATGGAGTCCAGCAGAGTCACTGATGATCTTCTCAGTTTGTATCTTGGAGAGGCCAAAAGGCTGAAAGGATGACTGGGAAGCAGACAGCCATGCCTCAGCTGTGATGGAAAAAATGTCATAGCGATGTGGGGAAACTCAGATGAGTTTTCTGCTTCTTATTTAGTGAACTGGCTGCTGTGGGCAGAGAATTGAATGTAACAGAGTTGATTTTGTTCTCTCTAGTTCCTTTAAGAATATTTATTTAAAAGCTTCTTTAAATAAAAGCTTTTAATCAAATAAAACTTATCTTTCCTTAGCTGGGGTGGAAAGAGGCTGAGGAGGAGGCAGGTCTGCCACAAAGCTGTAGTTGAAACAGAGCCTTGTGACCTTCTGCATATGCACAACACAACAGCTTCCTTAGGCCACCACCAGCTCTAATAAATGCTCTCTCTTCATTCATTCAGCCAGGGTACAAACACAGCCAGAAGCTGTTTCTCACTGTTTAGAGCTTCTGCAACTCCCAGTGTCTGCCCAGGTAGGAAGGAAATGAGGAAGGCTTACATCTGTCCTAGGGAAAATGGTAGTAAAAGAGATCTGAGGTAGCAAAGTAAATGGCAAGGAATATCATTCCCTGTCAGCTGACACCTGTCAGCTGACATTGCCCATACCTGGACAGGAAGTGAAGGCATTTCTTCCAATATGCATCTCATTGCAGTTAACTGCCTCCAGGCTGATTTCTGACTTTCTGACAGTATTTGAAACTAATCAGGAAGTGCTGTTGATGGAGAGCAAGGCTTTCCACTCCTGTAGACCTTCTTCCCATGCAGAATGACTGAGCCTGTAGTTGAATTTGCTTTAATATCATGCAAAATACAATTTAAAATAGTGGTCACATACACATCTGAGAAGGGAGAGCAGGATGTGGGAAGAGGCTCACACCCACCACCTCTCAGTCTCCCTGGGTCTGGATTAGCTTGCGTGATTCACATTGTTGCTACTCCCTTCTGGATGGAGTAGTTAGGAAATAAAAAAGGATTGAAATGGGGTGAAATGAAAATATTCTAGTTTGGACAGATGAAATGGATTTACTTATGGGCATTGGTCAACCCTGTTCTTGCATATGTGCAAGCCTATTTTGTACTTGTATTCAAATCAGAATGATAAATTTGAAAACTACTTTTAAAGAAAGAGCAAAGAATGGTTTAAGTACCCCATTTCTGAAATACCTGTATTTTCTACAATGATGACTTTTGTTTTCATATGCCACCAACATCTAAATTCAGCTGTCTAGGTTTTGCTTGCTTCTGTATCCCTTGTTTATGCCAATTTTAGGATCGATCTGCCTAACTATTGCTATTGAGCTCCTGAATATGTGCACATTTTCTACTCTCCTCCCCCACCTTTTTCTTCCCTTTAGTTACTACCACTGTTTGTGAACCATTATAACTTCACTTCTGCTGGTTTAATTAAATTTACCTATGGAAAACAAAGACATGAGATCTGGCAGTCAGGGAGCTCAGGGACACAAGGTGGTCTGTTACTGAATAAAGTGATGCTTGAGAGGTGCTATTCTTTATGCATCATCATGATCATCAGATAAGGAAGAATCATATGACACGTTGCAAGAATGCTTTGAGGAAAGTGAAATTCTAATCCTTTCCCAACATAATCATAATGATGTAAGTGTATCCCTTTATATGGTGTAAAATTGATTTTTCCTTCCTGTTAACAGCTGTACAATTTCTGTTCTGCACACATTTTTCTTCAAAACCGCATAGTTCCCTCTGAATATATTGTTGTTCTTTCCCTTCTCCCTTCTTTAAACTCATTCATTTTTTATTTATTTTATTTGCCATCCTGACCCTTGGTAAGGTTAAAATGATTATTCAGCAGTTGTGCACTGTTGAATTACCAGTCTTTTGTTCCATGGTCTATTTTGTTGTTAGTGTACTCCATAGACGCCTTTGACTCAATTATCACTGATATTGTTAATCTCTGGGCTACTCAAGATGCATTCCCAAACTGTACAAAGATGACATTGGTCTTTTCTATTCTTAAAGGACTAATTCTTTTGACAGAAATCCAGGAAACTTCAATCTGTGAATGAATAAGGTAAAAAGGACAGAGCAATGATGTGATACTTTTTATCACACTGACATTGTAACTTGATTCTATTATAACTTTGCGTAGGAATCTGATATCCTAGTCCAATAAAAAGTATGACAGCCTTTATTTTATGTAACAAAAATCTAGCTTGTTAATATTCACTGCTGGACCTTAGCTGTCATAATGTAGTCAAAGGAGTGCAAAGGGCTGTGCCCTGTTCTCAGAAATAACTTCTGTGCTGGAAAGCATGAGGAGTCCCAAAGATGTCCAATGATATGGGGAAATTTTCCTGATTTACTATCTTGACTGGGGAGGGGGCAAACCATTGTCCTGCAGAGTTCTCACGGGAAGGCAACTGGGCTGGAATAGAGGTGTCTCACAAGTTCACTGGACTTTTCCAGCACTTGAACTGAAGTAAAGCCTATAGTTTCGTATTTTGATTTAGAGGTTCAGTGAAAGGCCCCTAAACACGCTTTTGGGTATATGTGTTTTGATCAAAAATGGCAAGAGCAGCACCCATCAGGACTTCAAGGGAGTTGACCACCCATAAATACTGCCTGAATTCAGCACTGAATGCACTCTAATACTTAAACACTGTAAAGCTAAAGCATATGAAAGGTAGGTAAAAGGTGGATTTTTCCATCTAGTCACTGATCTCATTGTGCATTTCATACCACAACTCTAATGCTAATGTGAATGTTAATTGTCTAAGCCCATCTCTCACCTTTCTCCTGCTTTTCTGGCTTCCACTCCTCAACTTCCCCATAGATTTCTCTGATTCCTGCCTATTCCATGTTTACCTGCCACAATTGTGCCTAATAATTGTCTGCCACTCACATTCCCCCCTAAGCTCTGACACAATATTCATACCTGCCTTTACACAAGAACATCTCACTTCCTTGGCTCCACTCACACTAGCCCAGGAGAAGCTGGTTATTCTTTAGACCAAGATTCATTCCCAGTTGCTCAGCTTTCAACTGGATCTTCTCAGTGAAGTAGTTACGGCTTTAGCCTGATTAGGTAGCTCGGATAGGACTTAGATACATGGCATGAAGGAGATTACTCAAAAAGGAGGATTAGACAGATAATAGCTAAATTGGCAGAGAGGCTAATCCTGTGCATGTGCAAGAAGAACAACTTAACTGTCAAGGGACCTTTCCCTCTCTCATCTGTGTGGCTGCTGGGATAAGATAGGTGGGGAGGCCTGCAAGGCGAGATGGATGTGTGGGGGTTAGGCACACCTCTCACAACTCTGAGTCCCACCGTTAGCCTTCACAGCACTCCTGAAATGGGAGTGGGCCTAACCTGTTAGAGATGTAAGAATCATCACTCAACTTTTAGTATTTAAAAAATACACATGGATAGATATGTATGTAATGTAGATAGGTATCCATAGGACCTTGTAAAATGCCTTATGCTGCCTGTATGGCTGTTTAATCTGTCTTAACCAAGTTTACTGTACCACTATAAAATAGCTATTTCCAGTGCAAGTGCAAAAACAGCCAGGGATGTTCTTTTTTTTTTTTTTTTCCTGGAGGTTGGGGTGGTGACATCAATAATATGGAAAGATTTAATATTTAATATTTGGTCATAGGTCCTATGTCACTTAGGCTTTTCAGTTGCTCTAAGACATTGAGACATATTTGCCAAAAGGATCAGAGTTTTATATTTTTTTAAAAAAGATTTTTCAACTCTCCGTCTTTGACCATAGCCTCATCTTATTTAGTGTGACTTTTTTACCAGTTGTTCTGACAGCATACTGATCAGTGCAGATTTTATTTGTCAAATGCTCTTTATCTGTAGTTTTAGGAATTATCATAATTTGTTTTTCATTGTTCCATTTCTATCCTTGTTCTCTTTTTCCCATCTTATTTTCATTCCCTTCAAAGGATGCAATGTCTTTTGTTTTTCAGTATTCTCTGTGCTCTACTACTCTAGATGTCTTCAAATATTCTTAAACTTATCACACAAAATCATATTTCTTTCATTTTATTTTTTTGATTTGGCTATTATTTGACGTGCCTGTGCAGAAGTCTTAGGTGTCAGCTGTGGTATTTTCCTTCAGTGGCAATTCTTTTTGCCTTTCAGATAGCTGACCATTCTGCATAAGCAAGGAGCTGAAATTTCACTCCAAATGTTTAGTTTATTCTAACTTAAACAATATGTGCAGTTTTTATTTACACACTTTCATATGATAAGTTTTCAGAGATCCTGCAAGATGAATGTTTTAGTATTTTTTTTATTATTATTTTTCATTTCAAGGCAATGGATCTAATCTTTTAGGGTATTTTAAAATTTCAGCTGACTTGAAATCAAGTTGCTCTTTCCAAATTCATGCACCATAGATCAAAACATTGCCTTTAACTTGCAAGGCTTTGCACAGTTTAACTCCATTCAGCCTTTGTGAGCTTTGTCCTCTAACTAATTCCTCCGTAAATGCACTCATGAAGTGAGATATGTTTATGCACTGTTTACAGCACAGTATGGTGCTATTTACAATTAAACTGGGCATTTGAGTTTTTAATACCTGGAAGAGGGACCAAAACCAAGATCTTCAGATAGAGACAGAGATTCATGATACAGACATATGCTCACGAGGTAGTATTGAACCTGGCTCAGCCAAAATAGGCATGACCAAAGTCCACTAAAGTAATAAAATTACTTTCTATGCATTTAAAGATAGAATTACATCAAAAAGTGTAATTAAGCTCTTATCACTTTCAAGAAAGCCAGCAAAGGATATGACCCTATGTTAAGCTAGTCTGTCCTCTCAGAAGTCTGTTGCTTGCTTGCTTTACAGTATAGAAAAATAGAGGGGCTCAGTATCTCTTTCCACTTTCTTATGGTCTTCTGTGTTGGCTTCAAGAAAAGTCAATGACTTGATAAATCATCAGAACCGTTTCCTGTATCATCTTTTTTTTCCCCCTAGTCAGGCTGAATTCTCTTTAAATTGTGACAGAACTGCAATCTGGAGTGAGATGTATATTTTAAAAAATATAATTTTTGAAATGTAAACATGGTGTTTTCAAATTTAAAGTGTCTGTCAAATTAAGCACAGAAGTTTGTACTCCTTATGAGTCTCATTTACTTTGCTATTTTTTCTAAATCGCCACATCTTTGTCACTCAAAAAATAAATACCTCTAATCATTGTGATGTGGAGGAAAGAGTTTCCATTTTTTAAGTTATCTTGACTGACAATAAAACAACAGTGCTTCTCAGAGAAAATAGCCAAAAGCATTGTTCTTATTCTGCTATTGTATTTTCTATGTGCTTAGTTTTGAACTGTAATCATTTACTTCATTTTTTTTGACCAGATCTACTTGTCTATATTTACCCATGGTCAGACTTTTCTGCTTTTCTTTGAGTCACATTACATCTAAACATTACTGAAAATTCGTTTGAATCATTGAGATTGGAAAAATACTATTAAATGCATTCACATATTTCAGTGAGACCATTATTCTTGTGGTGAGTTATCCTTGTGTACCATTTTTCCTACTGTTTGTAAAACAGTATTTAAGTAATATAGATTACCTGAGGTTGTAGGGAGCATCCTGAAAAAAATGTGTCAAACAGAAGAAAAATGAGATGTTAGAAGAGTATGGTTGCAAATTCTTAAGAACAGAAGTGAATTTGTCTTGCTTAATTTTAAAATTAAACATATAAAATAGTAGAATCATAATATTCAATGTTTTTATTTATGGTGAGGAACAAGCCATGCTAAATGCAATGTCTGGTTGTCTAGGACAGTCAGCAGCCACACCTGACTTGGTATGACTGAAAGTACAGCTGGCCAGTTTCACTACAGAATAAGAGGCTAGTTTATGGATGAATAGAGATTCAAAGGAACTTTGATTCGGTACAAATTTTTTTAAAGGTTCAGTAAACAAATTGCCATTTTATGCTTCTTAATAGCAGGAAAATTATCTTGCAGAAAACTATGCACAGTTCAAAACTTTTCTCAGCTGCAACTTCAGAACCACACTTAAGACTAATAGGCTTACAATTTGCAATTGTAACTGAGTAAGCATTGGCCTTCTCTGTAATAAACGATTACTTTCCTGACTGCCAAATATTTACAATTAGGAAATTTAGGCAAATTAAAGGGGACAATTTAATCAAACTTGAGTCAAACAGCTGAGTTCTCATGTATTTTTTAATATCAACTTAATTAGAATTTTAATACTAACTTAATCAGAAGGCTGCTCATGAAGGTGCATGAAACAGAGTGTACATTAATATGGGAATAAACTGATGTCTTAAACGTCTTATTTTGAATTGCTGGTGCAAGTTTGCCCTTGTTTAAAGATGCATGTTTTTTAAACATTACAGTTTTGTAAAAATGCAGCCTGACCTATCTTTACTCTATTCCTTAATTAAATGTTATGGCTTAAATTTACTTACAAATAAGATCAGTGGAATTTAAAAAACAAGAGTTCAGAGCAAAACATTGTCTCAGGCTATGAAGCTTACTAGAGAATGACTGTGAAATAAACCATCCAAAGGTAATGCACCAATTTGCATTAAACTTGACTGCAAATTAAGGTAGGGATTCATGCCTGTCACTCTTGGGTATGGAGGAAGGGACAAAAGGAAGTATGAGGGAAGTTAGAGACTTTATTGCAAGATAAGAAGATCAAGGCAATCCTGTCCATATGCAAAAACACTAAACTTGCAGTTCTGGTATTGAAACCTGGACATACATCTGTGCTGGTGCAAAGCAATTGAGCCCAAGGAAAGCAAAGACTTTATTGTTCCATATACAAAAATACATTGTTCAAAAATTACTGAACTTCACAGGACACAGGATTGAAATGAAAAGCCTTCTGACTTCAATACTTTCTATACAGGACCTAAAGGAATAATGAAGAGCACTTATTAAAGATAATTAAGCTTTGGGGTAAAAAGTGGATGAAGTAGTATGCTTAAGCCGCATGTGAAATGTTGGGCCAGTTGGCATGCTCAAATATGCTTAGGGCATAGCTGAGGGCTTAGACCCATGTTTTTTTACAAGCTGGATAAAAGAGTTATTGATAAAAGCCAATTTAGCTGCCCCAGTTGTGCTGGCATCTGTCTGGAGCCTTCTTGCAAAATAAACTTCTACTTTTCCCTTTCTGTGTACTGTGCTGGTGGGTTGTGTAATTGTTTTTGTAATAAAAAGGCTTCTTAAAACATCAGGAATTGCTTCTAATCTGAATTACCAAAGTTCCACTCTGGGAATATATATCCAGATTACACTATGTTACTTTTGAAGAGGAGACAGATGTTCATGGCTGTGAAACAGATATTTCAATATATTGGTTTTTCTCTCGTGCAGTTCACTACTCAGCCAGACTTTGGGTACAAGGCAAGAGGCATATGGGCAAATTTTAACTCCTGATAATGCAAGTATGTTTACACAGAATCACTGAAAATGAGATTACTGTATTTTCAGGAATGCAGAAATCAATAAATAATAAAAAAATCCTCTTAGAACACATTATGGTGGAGTAGCAAAATTTGGAATCAAAACATCCTTAACATAGTGGGTATATTTCTCTATGTGACATCTTTATTTAATTCCTAAAGTAAGATTCAGAAGAAAAAATGCATACTAAAAACATCATTCAAGGAGGAAAAGAAGAAAAAAATATATATGTTCTGGGAGTCACTTACCATGTCATCATCTCATGGCTGAACTTCAGTTACCTGAGACAGACATCAGAAGGCAAATTAAGAAGAAAGACCTCCTGAAGTACACATACCAACCATAATTGCTGTTTGCAGCCTTTAGTCATGAGACATGCTTATGTGCACATGGAAATATATATGCAGTCCATTTGACTGTAGGCTTTCTTCACATGAACATGACCTGTATGTCAGCAACATGGAAATCTGAGGTATCCACCAAATAAATTAGCAGGTGGACAAGGCCACCTGATAGCAGTCATCACCTTCTTCAGTTGGCTTAACTGAAGCTAAAATGGTTTCTGTGGTACAGCTGCTCTGGGAGAAAGGAAGTTGAATGGCAAGAGTGCAAGCATTGCTTTATACAAGACTCCCATCAGAAAGAATGTGTCTTACTTTGGTAACAGGGGTAGAATCTTTTCTGATTGCAGGAAAGCTTATTGAGGGTTGTTTAGAGTAAAGTTTAGGGACCAAGGTCATAGAAGGATAGAATGGTTTGGGTTGGAAGGGACCTTAAAAATCACCAACCCCATTGCCATGAGCAGGGAACATCCACTAGATGCTTAACAGTTTTCAATTCATGTTTAGATCTGGCAGAATGCCCAACCTCACTGATGTGTATTCACTGCAGAGTGAAGGGGAACTTACCCAGTTTAAAAACTGCCAGACAATTGTCCTCACAGCCCACATGCACTGGTTATTATAATAATCATATTGCACCAATTGCTCTTTTAGATCAGATCTGTTTTTAAAAGAGGAATTAAATTCTTTCTGTTCTCTGGATATGGCACCCTGCTGGTAAGCAGGCACCAGGGATTTGGGTCCGCAGAAAGGGAGGGTTAGTTTGTCCCTTAACAACTTTCATTGTAGCAGATTAGTAGGAAACATTAACATTTATATGTGTTTCTAAATCCCCTTTACATTTACTAAAGAAGTATTTTCTGACCTAGACATCCAAAGAATATCTATGCAACATAGCCATATTGCCAGTCATCTTAACTGTGTTTGGTTTATTTCATAGGGCGTCTCCTCAATTTTGTAGTGCAATGTAGTAATAGGGAGTAACTGACTGCTAGGATTTACACTTTAGCGATATTATGATAATTATATCATGTCACCTCTTATTCATCTGCCTCATAAACAGACCTAATCTCTCCCCATGTGGAATTATTTCCTGGCCTCTGGTCACTTGCCTGTAAGTCCTTTCAGTTTATTGTATTTCTGCCCTGTTTTGTGAGAAGTGCTGACAGACAGTAAGCAGGATCAAAACTGAAGGGTAACTGTTGATTTATAGAACCATATGATAAATGTCTTCTATAAAGTGTCTTCTATTCCATCTCTTAATAGTTCCTAAAACACTCTGAGTTTGGTGATGGCGATTTTATTTTCATTTTTAACTTACGGCTGCACATTGAGCAGATGGCTTCATTTGAGCCACACACAATGCTGCCTAGGTCTTTTTCCTGAATGTTTACAGTGAATTTAGAGAAGTTCAAAACTCCCACTGAAGTTGATGGGGAAAATAAATAAGAACTGCTGAGGAAGGCTCAGAGGCTGGCAAGATGCTGCAATCTAACAGTCTTCAGTGTAAGCTGTAAAAAAAACCATTAATGATACACAAGCTTATTAAAATAATAGTACTAATAGCTGTCCTTAGGTAAAACTGATGGCATGAGAAGTAGCTATCTATTTCTTGGAAGAAAGATGATGCAATTAGAGCATTAAACATCATGAACAGGTCACAAAACTATTTCTTTCTCATTCCACAGACCAGAAGGATGTAGGACAAAATTTCCATAGCTGGATATTTCAGGTCTTCTGAAGGCACACAGAGCCACTGGTGTTTAGCATAACTGAGAATCACAGCTTTATTTAGGTGACTCTGCATGGAATCAGGATCCATTTCAGTTATTCAGCTTTCAAGGTCCTTTCCCCTGGGTTTAATGGTAATTTTGCTGCGTGCAATGACTTCTTCACACAAACCAGAGTAACGGAGGAGAGCCCAGCAGTAAGGGCAGGACCATGAATAGCACTGTTGCCATTACTTGTCTCCTCCAGAAAGTCACACATGTAAGACGCACAACAGCATAGGACTCATTTGGTCTAAATCTAGCAGTACAGAGTGTAAACAGCTATATCTCAGCTCAGTCTCTTGAATCCTTCAGTGGTGGAATTGGGTGTAATGTCTGACATTTAGGACCTCTGCGGTCTTGACTCCATACCCAACTAAATGAGCAGAAGACATCTACAATATGGGCCTTTACAATCCTACCCTGAATTAATAAAAGACCGAAAGTGTGTGAAGAGCTCTAGCTACATGCATTTCTTGCTGACCACATATGTAGCTGAACCTCCTGTAAGATCTCTATAATATTTCAGTAGATCATGTGGTTCTTATGGAAACTCTTCAGAATTTGAATAGAATGCATATCCTTCTCCATCAAATTCTATTTTTGTTATTGTATTCTGGTGTCTGGTCTCTACATTTCATTACATTTCTCAAGAACTATTCATTTCTGTAATGTTTTTCCATGACAACATAAATCTATTCAAAGCAATAAGTGAAATGGGCATGAACTTAGTATTTTGTTAAAGTAACCTAACCTATGCAGTGGAAATACTACTTTTGTGTATTATTTGTTGTGCAGGTACAAACTGAGATTGATTGTTGGAAATAATGTGGCATTGAAAAAAGTCCTATTCTAGATACCTTACAAGTAATTTATGTGGACTGCTTTAAGAACAACTACTTATAGGCCTTATATGCTGTCTGAAACAGATTTTTTTTCTTAAAAATCCATTAGGGAATTAAAGAAAACCATATTCAGTTACTGACTCTGTTGTGTGAGTTGATGAATAATTTGACCATTTTATTCTTGCAAGCTTATATGTTCATAGATAATAATTTATATCTAGTGTGGGGATTTTTACTTAGGAAAAAACAGGCAATTCCATGTCCAGCTGGAAAGTGTCAGTAAACACTTAAAAAGAAAAGACAATTTCTGTGAGGCTCCTGAAGACTTCCTGTATGTAGGAACCATTGCTTGTCATATAGCAAAAGAGGACATTCTCTGGGAAATGAGGATGAGACTACTTTAGGCAGATGCTAGTAGTAGATGGCTACCTTGGGGGAAATCTTGCAAAATCCTACTAAAAGTGAGGTTTGTATATTTTTTCTGAATTATGTTAGGGACCATCTGTGTCACATTTTTCAAAATAGGCCTATTTACAGTGTCTTTGTCCTCAACAGCTACTCGTCTTGAAATGTCTCTGTGAGAAAAACCAATATGTCACCTTTTCAGACCAAAGAGTTGAAAGAAGTTCATCAGTAATTAAAACATAAATGAACCAACAGTAGCTCAGTGACAAAACCAGTAGTTATGAGGGTCAAAGCTGAATGATAAAGCTAAGTTCTGAACAATCAGGCAGCTACTGAGAAAGACTTTGTCTAGTTTCTCTGGTCTTCTCATGAGGAGTACTACTATTTAGAGCAGCATGTCTAAACTAAAAAGAAGCAGCTTCAAGGAATGTTAAGTAACAGGTTGAAGTAATTTTTTTTTAAATGATAGAATCTAAAATAAAATAAAAAAAAAAAATCTGAGCTAGCTGTGGACACGCCAAGAAGTAGTGAACATGCTTGTATTAATTCATCCTTCTGTCTAAGATGGCCAGAAGTGGCATTTTACTAGGACATGAGAGGCTTGATTCTGTCTTCCATATATATGAACTTCGTGTCATCTGAGATGCCCTCATGTACCTCCCTTGGGCCACCACTTCATAAATGTGCTGACCTCTTCTGGTCCTGTATCAAGGCCCTTGTAGAGGTCTTGGCCATCTTAGGCACCAGATGTTTATGGGGACATTTTTAATATCTGTAAACTTCTGAAGGTGAGATGTAGCTGAGGAAATCAGGGAGTGACAATAACACAAACTGCCACAACTGTTTTTGCAGTGAGCAATTCAGAGCCCTTTCTTCTTTTGCTTAGGGAGGGGAAAGTGGTGAAATTCATGGGGGTTTTGACTTGTTTTAATGAACTACTGGATAGCAACAGCTTAGATCATTACATCATAGCAATGCTGCAACACTTGAACATTGTTTTTAACAAGGGGTCAAAGCAGTAATTTTTAATTAGGGAAGACAAAGACAGGTTAACAGTTTACAATACTCCTATGTATTCTTCATTTGGCTAGACCCCTGGCAAATTATAACCTCAGGGACAAAGCAATATTCCCTCACCCAAAGACTGTACCATTATCCCTAATTATCTGCATATTTTATAATATCTACATTCAGGAGGAGATAGAGGACTAAACTGAAACATGGATTCAGTACAAACAAATATTATCTTTGTTTAAAGAGACAATATTCTCCAATGGCTAGACTCAATCCTATTGACTCCCTGTTCTTTAGCCAAATCTTCAATGTATTCCATGAACCTCAGGCTTTAGTTTCCAGTCAAGGTGTTAATTAAGCCTGATTGAGTTCAAAGGTCTATTGAATCCAATTTTCCACCTGCTCATTGGAACAGCTTTGAAAGAACTGGTCCTGATCTTCTATCTTCATCAGTTCTTTGGACCTGTTCAGAAAAGTATACAAATCTTAGAAGGCACAAGTGGATGCTTGTTTAATGGTGTTGATTAGTACCTCAGTTCTCAGGACTCTCTTTCCTATCAGCTTCTCCAGCACAGGTGCTGCTGATGGTCAGGCTGGGCAGGTGGTTGCTGCTGAGTATGCTCAAACTTCCAGTTCTGGGTATTCTTTTTTTCCTTTTTAGCCTCTAATAAACTTGTTCTGTATCTAAATGTTTGCTATCCAATCATCTGATTTTTGGCCAGGACTTCAATGGTTCCTTACTGACAATTTCCAAAGCTGCAGAAAGCTGCCAAGGGGGTCATTAGCACAAATCCATAAACATCTGCTGTGAAAGAGGTTTTTTTTGCCAAAGATAATAAAACTGTGAAGGAAGTAGAGCTGCTCCAAATAAGTCAAGGAAAGCAGCACTTCTGTAAATGAAATCAGGCTCTGCTGGGAACAAGGACTTCTCCCTCTGTGTTCAGGTTGGTGGTTCAGCAGTCTGGTGCCTGAGCAGCCTCTTGGAAACTGAAGCTGAAGTGGGAGGAATTTGATTCTGGAAGAAGAAAGATGGAAACTTAATATCCCATCTGCAAGACGCTGAAGGAAGTGCAAGAGCTGGAAAGAACAGGGTACATACATACGTCCATACTTTACATACCAATCAGGGTGCAATCATGCACCATGTTGAGGTTTATACAGCTCACCTGCCCATTGCATGCTGCAGAACATTAGCTGATAAAGAGACCATAAGTGATCTGGTAACAGTGGATTTTATATCCTCTCTTTTCCTCTTTTTGTCCTACCTGATAAATCGGTGCATAGTGAATGCACACAGACGCTTCTATCTAATCCATGTTTTGTGCTAGGCCAGAAAATTAAGGATTAGACTAGTTCCTAAGTAACTGGGATGTCACTGGGAGTACCAGAGCAGTGCTCCAGTCAGCTACCCAAGGTGAAAGACAAAGCTTTTTATCCACCCATGTAGCACCCAGTCACTTCAGGGAATTGAATGGAAATTGAATTGAATTCACAGGAAGTGAATTGAAAAAAAAAGTTACCTGCAGATTAAGTATGTTCCCTTATAGATGAAACACAAAATTAGTGATTGTGGATGTCTGAACATGTCCAATGCCCCTCAAGTCAGACTTTTAACTGCAAAGGAGATACTACTCATTTTGAGAAATACAAAGATCACAGAGGATGTAGGAGAGGATGAGAAAAATACATATGATAGACTGCTTTGCAGGCTCATCAAACAATGGCCTGATTCAGAACAAGTGAATGTAACTTCAAGCATAAAGTGATAAGCAATTAAGTGATGTGACCTAGGGGAAAGTTAGTCAGCAAATACCTTTTTAAAAAAATCTGTTTCAGAAGACAGCATACTAAATTATTTCATCTTATGGATTACCATTGCTGCTGTTTTCTTTCTGTGTAAATAAGTATGATACAAAACCTGGATAGCAGCACCACCTATTCAAAGATACAGTACCTACACCTGGAATTCTCCATGCAAGATCAAGATACTGAAATGGAGCACAGCCAAAATCAAATTTTCTACTCACCACCAAGTAAAAAGTCTTTTGGACATTAGTGGTAATTTTTGCTAAAGATTGTATAAAATAATCTATATAATTATAGAACAGAATTATGTAAGTAAAAATATATTTTGTCCATCATTTATAAAAGATAGAATATTAATATAAGAAGAAGAATTGAGGCCCAGAAACAATGAGACTATTACAGGATTTTTTAAGTTAGCCTCTAGTGAAGGATGGCCTGTTCCTGTGGTATAAAGATTCTACTATCAGTTGTGTTCAATTTCACTAAGCTTTTAATCAAAGACATCCACCATGGAGAATTGGGAGTAGGTGGAATTTATTTGCTTGCTCACTACAAAAACATTTCTGTTGCTTCTAAAAATGAGATTAGGAAAAAAACATCACTTTGCCTATATTAACTGTGAGTAGAATTCTTTCACTGCAATGTCCTTATGCCTTCATGGCTAGGAACAGCGATTTGAGGCTTTTGATGTGGTACTGCAGCACTTTCTTTCAGGGATGTGTCTTTTGTCAGTATTGCACATTAACTGCCCAGATGGGGTCCCATCATAAGTCTTCAGAAAATGTCTGTCTTCATATGCTCTTTGCAGAGTTGTTAGGCTGGTTGCTGTGTTAATGGAACATGTTTACAGTGAGTGTGCTCTTGCTTTTTACAGATGTCTTTCTGGCTCCTGTGGTACCAAAAATGAGATCAGGCACATTCCCTCTTGCCCTTTCAAGGCTTTCCATGTGCAAAGGAGAAAAATGCCTGGGTGGAATAGGAGGGAGAAAGAACAAGGGTCTATACTAGGATGGTAAAGAGAAAATGAAATGGGGAAGGATCTGAAAGGTTCAACTGGCAGGCTTTGGAATAGACTCTGACTGAGAGAGTAGGGGATTCAGACTGAGGACAGAAAGGGTGCCTGAGACTTAGCAATGAACTCAGGAGCAGAAGGGACGAGAGCATTCCATCCACATAACCTCGGAGACTAGAACTAGCATGTCAGAGGTAAAGGTTAGAATGGAAAGAAGAGGTGTGGAGAGTCTAATGAATTACCTGACTTCAGCTAAGCCAGGAATTTTAAGAACAAAATAGTCTGTGTTTAGTGTAACTAAGTGGCATCATACAGTGTATAGAGGTGCATTAGGATTGTGTGGGTTTGGAGGTCAAAAGATGATGCTATTTTTTGTTTTGCCAAACTAGGCTAATAGAGAAATTCTGAGATTTGTGTGCGTCTGTGTGTGTATGTATTTTGGTTTGGTTTAGTTTTTTTTGTTTGGTTTGGGTTTTTGCCGGTTTGTTTGTTTTTTTCTTTGTGCAACTGTGAAAGATAATTAATAATTTATTTTTTTCCCCCTGACAAAGGTAAAAAGAACCCTGCTCCTCAAACTGCAAGCATTTATGAGGACTCAGTGAAAGCAAGAGCCTGAAAATCCGAGGAACACTTACAGTGCTTGCCTTGGAGCATGTGTTACACCCTGCATGATACTAACCACCTAGAGGACTTGTGTGCCACAGCACGCACAGTGATACCCTGCAGTGTGGTCGCTTCTGATATTTATACAGCCTAGAAAACACAGAGACTCAAGGGAGAAATGATCACAGAATATAAATACTTTCTGGTAGAATAAGGAGCAATGGCCTGAAACTAAGAGAGGAAACATTTAGACTTGCTATTAGAAAAATGTCGTTAATGGGGAGAGCAATTGGGCAGAAGAGCAGATTACAAAGAGAAAAGATCAAGGAACTGCTGCTATTTTAGGTTACATTAGGTTGAGAATAATAGCAAAAGTCAACATTACCTGTGGAAGTTCACTTTAAGTGTTTCATACTTGTAAAAGGTAGGATTTTTTAATTACAAGATACAGTTATTAAAGATCTTTTTTTAATCCTAATTATTTTTTTTAAGCAATGGATATAATAAATAACAACTGCAACCAAAGGAAAAGGCATTGGGAGGAAACCATAGGAAACTGAAAAAGTGTCTGAATAGGTTCTGAAAATTCACCAGCATGAAGATGCAGCACGTGACTCATGGCACTTCTTGATCACCACTTCTGGAAAACTTACAATACTGAGTACCACGAACTGAACTACCTGGGAGAGCTGAGCCAGTTGTGACAGGAGGGATGTGTTCTGCAGTATCCAAATCGTGTGCAATCTCACTTTTTCACTGGGGTGAAGATTTACAGCTCTGAAACCTATCTGATCTGCCATGCTGGATGCCTGGAGGAGTGGTCATATGGCAAAAAAGAAAGACTAGATGTGTTGTAGCAGCAAAGAATGTGTTCAATAACTGTGTCGTTTAACAAAGGCAGACCTTAAAAGCCTTTGCAATGTTAATAAGTTTCCTCCTGTTTGTATGCAGCTTATTGCCTCCTGCATATGCCTTTCTGTTGAGTCAGATTCTTGATCATGCACTAACATTAAATTATGACAGTAGTAAGAACAAAAATGCTACATAGTTATACAGTTTTGGCTTACATCATGATTTGATATAAGAGAACTAATTACATTATTTGAAACAAAGAGAGGCAAGCATAATACTCAGTGCAAGATGTTGCAGAAATAAAATAATAATATCATAATGTTGCTTTGTTTCTGATTTTTAATAGCAGGCAACATCTGGAATAAGTAAATGTTATCTAGTTTAATGAAGAATCAGAAAAGCTACATACCAAACCCTTTTACAATTGAAAATAATGGATGCCTGTGGAAATATTTTTGAGTTATGACAGAAAGAAAATTTTTATTGTTCTCAGCAACTCATTTACACTGTTGATATTAAAATTTAATCCATTTTAGCACAAAGTCTCTGAACCAAAAATAAATAATCACTGACTGAGATAAATAATGTGGTGGCTGATTGAATACAACAGCTGATAATGGTATTGGGATACTTCAAAAGCCCCGCAAATGTTATGGTTCAAAGAGGATGTTCATAAAAATATGTATATATCCTTTACAAAGTACTTGTATCTTGAAGCAGCAATTTACATCAATCCTTTATAAGAATGATGAGAGAAAAACACCTATAGAAGTTAATAACTGCAAAGATAGTTATTGAGTTCAAAATGTATTTTTCAAGATTAATGTTTCATTGTAGATGTGATGATCCAAAGTGCCTCATCTTTTTCTTACATGAAATACATATTGGCACAGGTACTTCAACTGTGTGTCACACCAAGCACAGGAGACTTTCATGAACCCCCACCATCCACTGATCACCTGCCATACATCCTGTGGCCTGAGCTGTTTGTTTTTATAATTCAAAAATACATTTAGGGACACATTTTAAACAAGATTTTGTGATTGCTGAGACTGTGTGCTTAACTATGCAATCACAAGTAATACAGCAAACAAACCCAATGAGACTTTCAGCATCATCAGACAAAAATAAACTTATTCCTGTGTTTCATGTACTCTTGGAAGCTTAATTGATAGAGACAAAATTAGTTTGTTTTTATCTAGACTGTCCATACTTTTATTTTGAGGAGTAGGGGTTTCTTAATGGCATTTAGAAGATCTGCTACATTACACTGTGGCTTTGCAATAAAAACTCAGTGTGGGACAGAGGAACAGCTGTGCTATCTCAGAAGCATCGTAGTGAACCTAAAACTGCCTCACAGGTTTTTTTTAGTCTTTGTCAGAAACTTTGATAATGTGGCTAAATGCAGGTTGATTTTTCTTTTAGTTTTCTCAAAGCTCTTATAAAAAATACATCATGTCTTTCCTTTTATCTGTGGGATAGACTTTTCAAAACATGTATTTGAGAATCCAGTTTTTCATCTAAACTATTTTATCTGTATGCTCTTGATAAGCCTAGCTTATGTCATACTTTCCTTGATCCAGAGGGGACTAAGGTAGTATTTCCATTTGCAGATGCAGAACTCTGTAGACAAAAGGAGTCAAACCTTTCTTCCAGCTTCTTCCTTCTTGCCTCTTCTTTATGTATTGGCCATACAGAGAACTGAAGTCTGTATGCAGTAGTGGTCTGCATATACTAAGTGCAAGAAGCAAGATACGTTGCTTTGTTCTCTTGTACTGAAGTATAGGTAAAATATGGTCAATTACCATCTTGCCTTTTGATTCCTTCTTCAAAAATAAGCATATTCACCACTCAGGTAAGGTTTAATCAGCTTCACATACGTATATAGAAGATTGGTGAGAGTTCTCTCTGGCCCAGTTACTGCAGGACACACTAATGCAGCATAACTCAGAAGAGAGTTGCTAAGGAGCATGTTTGAACACAAAGTAAATAGGTCTACAAAACGTGCCAAACCACAGGTCTGTAGGGCAGGTTTTGGGGATAGATAAGAGAGCTAGCTAATATCTGACTTAACTCTTGAATGTGAATGATGCAAGTAGTTGAAAAACTAAGAATGGTCCATCAGTTATGTGAACTGAATCCTATTGGCTTTGCTTAACATATAGAGAACAAAGAGGTGTGTCTTGGCTACTCATCTGAGGAGGGTGAAAGAGTATAACCTTGTGCTCTACAGAATATTGTACAGCATATCATAACATAAATAAGAACAACATTTTCTAGCAAAATACCCAGTGATTTCAATATTGCAGGACTGCAACTGCAACAAGACAGGTAAGGTCCACAGTCACTTGTGAATGTTACATGGACTTTCTCTAGAACAAGATATTTTAAAAGTCCTCAAAAAATGGATATTTAGTTTTAAATGAGTTCATTCACAGGAAAAATAAAGAAGAATATAAGCAAATGTCTGCAATACAGTGAAACTCTAAAAATAAAAATAGTACAATATTCAGCACTGCATAACTGTTTCCTGACTCCTGGGACCCAGACACTGGATAACCACTGATTGCCAGATCTGTGCAGCAATACAATGAGACTGGTGATTTGGGACTACATCTCTTTGCTGATCTGCATTAAAAAGAGCAAGGGTTTTTTTGAGTCATGTAGAGCAGTTTTTTGGGTTTTTTTGGTCATATGAATAAGCTTAATACTGAGAGAACCTATATGTGTGTGTTTATTATTAGCTATAATAACAAAAAATGATTCAGAAATAGGCAATTTAAAACACCCCCCCCCTTTTTCTTTTATTTATTTGCGGTATTTTTTCATTACTTGGAGAAAGTCTAGTCATAGGAAAATAAAATAAAAATCTTAGCTTCCAAAAGTGTGAAAAGTTTGCACTTCACGGAAGAAATCTGCCTTCAACATCTTAAATGTTCCCCTTAGTGACAGGTAGCAAGCATAACCTTTGGGCAAATGAAATGCAGGAGGCTTTTTCAGTGATGGGTGTTCAGAGCAGCCAGATTGTGCAAGAGCAGCATTATTCATCCTAATTTTCTTAGATTTGTAAGAATGCTGAGAACCTTCAAAGAAGACCTCAATACTATGCAGAAGCAGACAAGAAGGCAGAGCAATTTACCCAATATATTTGGGTTCTTTCTAGTTTTTGCCATTTTTATTTGCTACATATACTTCTTATCTCTACTTTCATTTGGGTTCTCACATGAAAAAGACATGTGATACCACCACCACAAATGTGTAAATCATCAGTTGCTTGGAACCTGTTGTTAAGAGATGGGATTGCATGAAAAGAAAGGCTAGAACCCTCTTGTCCTCTCCCCTCTTCAAAAGCATACACCCCTGCAGTATTCTAATCTACTAAGGGGTCCCATTCACCCTGAACACACATCATACTTACTCCAGAGCAAAACGCCATATCTTTTGGTAAATCAGTAGTGTAGCATTTCTAGTTATGGCTGACTGGACAAGATAAATCACATGAATCTTAGCTCAGTCTTAACTTTTTGTTAAGAGAAGGAAGTATTGATAATTTTTCCTGTTTATTACTTCTCCAATACAGTACAGGATGGAGGTTACCTATGCCAATGTGCTCCACGAATCTGAGGCATGAAAGAAATGAAAATACCATAATCACCCATTTGGAAATGTAGGAAAATTTAGACAGAATAATTACTGAAGCTGGAATTTAGCCAGAATGCCAAAGCTGAACACACTTTCTGTTACAAATACTACTGTGGATCCTTTCCTGACTGCATGTGGCCAGGACCTGATTTTTTGCATGTGTTACAGCAAGCTGTCATCTCCTTTCAGCCTTGTCCTAAATTAAGAATGACATATTACATCCAAATCATAGACCTACATTATCAACAGCTCATAGAACAGTCTTCAACATAATCAGTGTAAGTAATTTACCAGATAAAAGAATGTTAATAGCAAGTACAGTATAATTTATGTGGACACAAATTGTACCTATCTTTCAGAAGAAGAAAGGCACTGCTGTGCACAAAGAGTGGATCAAGAGCAAGGTCAAGTGTAAGCACTTCTGTTTAACATGCACAGCCTGAAAACAGCAGGCAGAGCTTTCAAAGACAGATGGAAATTATACCAAATAAAGTTATTATAAATAATTGCTGTTTTTACTCTCCTAGTGGGTTTGATATGAGAGAGGCAGTTATAAATGGAAGATCTATTCTTTAGAAGGCATTTGATGAAGACCTTCTCATTTCATCAAGATAGGGTTGAAAGTTTACAACTTGTAATACTAGAAAGAAATGGTCATTTTAGTTAGCTAAGTTTCTTAGCTAGCATGTGTAGATATATATATACACTCTCATATATACTGAACAAAGGTAACTGAATGAAAGTCCAAAAATCCCCTTACAGTTAGGCAATGCTTTAGGTTATGTTTTTCAAAATCCTCCACTGTGTTCTTGCCTGAGCTGTCTGCCAAAAACCTTTCATGCTGTACCCACTGCAAGGGAGCAAAGATATGGCACAAAGGCTCCTTGCTGTAAGGACACAAGCAGCTGACCAGGATGACTGAGGAGAAATTGAATTTCAAATCATTCACATGCAACCCATTCACCTCCCAGTTGATGACACAATGATTCTATGACTCCAGGAAGCTTAAGGCTACAGGCCCATTGTGACTTCCATCCTTTATGTACCACCACATCCACATTGTTTATGTTTCAAGAGGGCCCAGCGATACATTTCTTCTCTCCATGAGCCATGCTTCCATCTCAGCCATGTCTTCAAAGGGGAATCCTCCAATAGCTTTGGAGTTTTGTCTTTTGTTAAGAGACCATATTGCACATTACTAATCCAAAGGGAAACTCGGTGTAAAACACTAATTCTTATTTTCCAGAAGAAACATCTTTGGGCTTAAAATAAAGCTACCTTTATTTTCTTGAAAATGTCATCTAAAATTTGCAGGGCACCCCCTCCACTGCCTTTTTTATTTAATACTGATCAACGTGCCTCTTTCAAGAAAGCAAACTGTATGCAATTTGAGATTACATATGCTTCCTAGAAGATCAACATTTAATAGCGATGTGTATAACAATCCATACATTTCACAGAAAAAAGAGATAGTCCTATGATCTGGGTAGCACAGCATGAGTCAGTCCTAATCCCAGCTGATTCTACTTGTGGGCAGATCATTTTAATCTTTATTGCCATACTGCATCAGAGGTCTATGAAATTATTTTCAAGCACCTCTCTTATGGAGGGAAAACTGATCACTCATGTCTTTATTTGTTTTTAAATGGAATTTGTAGAAAGCAAATAAAATAAAATAAAATAAAATCAAGAAGTTAGGAAAAAAGCATATAATTCCCAAACAAAATTCCATTAGCCTGTCTTGTGATATGGATAGAATTCATGGAAAGGACTGTGTCTTTTATTTTCCCTTTTTTTTTTAATAGAAAATTTATGAGAGCAGAAAAATTCCCTAATAGTCCCACATTTCTGATGAGCTTCCTTGACTCTTCTCATGCTTTCCTCTTGCTGAGTTGATCTGAGAGTAGCTGACATTCCCAATACCAGAAGAAGGGAGTGGTAGCAGTCATGAGGCTCAGAATGTGCTAAGGGCAACTGCATGAGCTTCAACAAGGCAAAGTGCTGTATCCTGCACTTGAGTCCAAACAACCCAATATAGTGCTACAGGCTTGGGGAAGAGTGGCTTGAGAGCTGCTCTGCAGAAAGAGATTTGAGGGTCCTGGTCAACAGCTGGCTGGATATTAGCCAGCAGTGTGCCCAGGTGGCCAAGAAGGCCAAGGGCATCCTGTATCAGAAATAGTGTGGCCAGCAGGACCAGGGAAGTGATCTTCCCTCTATAGTCGGTAGCACTGGCAAAGCAGCTCCTCAAATCCTGTGTCCAGTTCTGAGCCCCTCACTACAAAGAAGAACATTGAGGTGCTGGAGCATGTCCAGAGAAGGACAACAGAGCTGGTGAAGGGTCTACAAAACATGCCCTATGAGGAATGGCTGAGGAAACTGGGATTGTGTAGTCTGGAGAAGAGGAGGCTCATTCTCCCCAACTCTCTGAAAGGAGGTTGTAGTGAGCTGAGGGTCAGTCTCTTCTGCCATGTCTCAAGCAAAAGGGAGAGAGGGGATGACCTTAAGTTGCACCAGAAGAGGTTCAGATTAGATACTAAAAAAAAATTCACCAAAAGAATGGTTAGGTGTTGGAATAAGTTGACCAGGGAGGTGGTGGAGTCACTGTCTTTGGAAGTGTTCAAGAAGTGTCTGGATGTCACACTTGGGGATATGGTTTAGGGGTGATTATGATGCTTCTGGGTTGATGGTTGGACTAGATGGTCATGAAAGTATTGTCCTACCTTGATGATTCTTTTAAAATTATGTTTCCTATATGGATAAGAGATACAAGAAAAATCTGACAGATTCAAACTGCTGACTGGAGTGAAATCAGTATACAGAGATGATGTTTAGATTTTAACAGAAGTCAGGTATGACTGGCTAAAATGTTTGAGAAAAAATGGGTTTCAGAAGCAGATCTGAGGCAAATAAGAAACCTTTTTGCTATAAGCCTGAGCTGATGGCTGGGGCAGACATAAAGAGATATCAGAGAAAGAGGAGATTTTAAGTATTTTCTGACTTCTGAAGGATATGCTATACAAGACACTAAGTATTTTGTCACTTATCATCTGGGAACATTTTTCTTCATTGACTTCTGTATAGCTCTCAGAACAAAGACCCCCTAATCCCACTTGAAACTTTTGGTCACTTTTGTAAAAGAAACTGCAAAAGGAAATCAGATCCAAGTGAGTCTGATACCAGCAATCACAACTGAATACTCGAGTTTACACTTGGGCCTTATTTGTCCTTCCACGACCTTTTCAGAAGCTCTGAAACAACACTAAATTTGTAATTAATCCATGGGTGCATTTTCTTTCAGTTTGTAGAAGTAGTTAAAGCAGTTGTATTTATTTATTTGAACAAGGAACAGCAACAAGGAATTTGATAAAATAAACATACTGAGAACACTAAAAAAAAAAAAGGATCTTTAGAAAATGCTGATGTGCCTCAGTCTTGATTTTATGCCACAGATCATGGAAACATTTTATTAGGTATTCTCTTGTTTTAAGAGAAGATCAGAAGTTGTTAATCCAAGTCAAAGTCTGGAGTCCATGGGATCTTTTTTTCCAATAGAAATAAAAATCTAGCATGGAATTTAGATACAGTAAGAGGATGAGAAAGAGGGTCTCAGAAGCAAACTACAAATTAAAAGGCATAGGATTTTGAAACATATACTGAAGCAATTTTTAACTTAGATGTAAACATAATTGAAGAAATACTGTGAACAATTACTAGATAGTTCTCACTTTAGGGTCACTGTGAAAGTGCAGTAAAATGACGAGCATTGTATTTATAATTTTCTCCTTTTGTTTATCCACAATCAACTATTAATAGCTTAATTGAAGATATGAGTGATATTTGTATCGGAAGTCATCAAAGAGCACCTTTGTTTCCAAACCAATTTTATTTAAGTACTCTAGGATTTGCTTTTTTTGCCTCATCTGTTGCCAAGTGAATTGGAGAAAATGCCTTTTCAGCCAGACCTGTTATTGTCTAGAAGATGTACTGCTAGCAAAATCCAAAATACAAGATATACATTATTTTGATGCTTTAATTGGAGAAGATATTGCTTGCATTTTATTTTAAAAGATTGACTTGGTGGAATACAGGTGAGGGTGGCATGGACCTGGAGTGAAGCTGGTGCTTGGGGACACACAGTTTGATAAGGATGGACTACAGTAGGAGAAACAGAGATTTAGCAGTCCATAAATCCTGCAGAGCTGCAAGAGAGTTGACATTTACCAAAGAGAAGACCTTGAAGGAAGGTCTGAAAGAAATGCAACAGCTGCAAGCACAACGAATTGACAACAATGCTGTGAATATTAAAAATAAAATGTGTAGAAATAGAATACTCTTTCTTGTAGTTATGTAGACAGTAGTATTTTATTTATATGTGATCAGTGTTTTGTTTCCAGTACTTATTGCATCCCAGGCTTTTTTATAGTATACTAGTATTTCATATGATTATTTTTACTTCTTGTTGCTGTTTTCAAACTCATTGATTTTGGTGTATAACTGAATTGCATGCATCTTCATTATCTGAAGTAATCTTTCAAAACAAGGATCTTCTCAGAGTAAACAGTATCTCCAATTTTGTTTTCTGAGAGCAAGACAACATCTTGTTACATCCTACTGATATGGATTGAAGATACAAAGGTTCTGCTATTAGAATTATTAAAACGGATAACTGATAACTAAGCTGTTTTATCTCCCTCTATTTTGTATTTGTTTTTCTCCCTCACTCTAACCATGTAAGAATTTATTTGGTGTAGCCTTCCTTGTTGCCTTCAACTCTTCCTACAAAGACAACAGGATTCTTTCTGTGTTGCCATGCTTAGCTTTTGCCAGTGACTTTTTTTAAGGTGTCTTGGACTAATTTGCAATTTGCTGAAAATTTGAAGGCAGATACTGAGCTGGTTCATCACTGGTGAAAAAAGTTCTACAACTGAAACAGAGGCGGAAGGAGACTTGAAGGATGAGGCAAGAAAACACCTAGTATAAAAGTAATGTATATTTTGTATCATGTACCATTATGTGAGGTTTACTGAAACTAATTTCCTTTGTTTTGTATTCGACTGATTTTAGTATCACTTCCACAGATTTAGCCCAGTATAAATAATTTTATAATTTGGTTGCAAGAAGTTAGTGAAGAATGAATTANCTTACACTAGTCCAGACTGGATACATAAACAGGATTAGGAGGGAAGGAGCACTTAACCTTGAACATTTACAGCAGAAGTAGAATGGTAACACAAGTATAAATTATTATAAAATGCCCTCTGGGGATATCAGGCAGAACTAGCTACAGATAGGTTCTGCACCTGTAGCAGATACACACAACAAATGCAAAACAGTTTCCATGCCAGCTCATTCCTGCTCAAACCAAGAGTTCACAAGATCCATAAATCATAGGTTATGGATCTCTGCCACCTGTTATAAATGCAAAAAGATGCAAAAAACAGAAGCATGGAAAGGATGATACAGAAAGTTTATTTCAGAATAATGTTATATTTACTTCTCATAAATGTATATTATTACAATATTTAAGTGACAAATGTTACTTAGCCAATACTTAATATTAAAATGAATTCCTGAAATGAAAAGCTTCTTACATAAAGCAAAATAACACCTGCCTGAAATGCCTGAACAGCACAATCTGGATCAAAAGCAAGTTTATTCTGTGACCTTTCAGTATTTCTAAATAGGAAAGGAAATACCATTTTCAAAACGCAGGCACGTTTTCTAGTGGCATCTTGAAAAGCCCCTACATATCATATGCCAAGGTCTCAATTTTGCATTAAAAAAACCTTTTACATAAATGTTAAGCATTTTCGTTACAAAACACAAACCAGGATTTACACTACAATCTAGAAATAAATGACAATAGATGTTACACAACCAAAGTTCCTTCCCCTAACAGCTTTTACCATTTTATGAAAATACTGATGCAAAAAGGCAATGAGAGAGATCAAGGTGAAATCATGATAGATTGTCAGCAACTGACTTAACTTCAAGTTTTAAACATGTATTTGAAGTAATCAAAACCGCATGCATTTAAAATTACAAATATTCCGTTTGTCTCACTCTTGGACATTGATTTACTAAAAACCTCATTTTCCACTTATTAGAAGGCTTTCTGGTGAAAGCCTCTCTGCACACAGGTAATAGTGAAGTATTTTTCTCTTAAAACCTTAAAGTAGTCACAATAAAATAAATAAAATAATGTTTAGAGAATACACAAGACTCGGTAAGAAATCACGACTCTAAAGGCATTTATGGTTCCCAGTGATTGTCTCATGCTGGGGCCTTTGCCAGTCTGACTATAATAAACCTTTCATTATATATGCCAGATCATGTATTTATCTATACATATGGAATCTACAAACACATACACATAATTGACTAACATTAAAGATTGTTATAAGCCAAATAATCTGTTAAGTAACCAGAAATATAACCAAATAACCAGAACAAACTTCTACACAGACAAGAAGATTGATCTTAGGCTGCTAACTTGTGAATTAAGTGCTTCCTGTTCAGTTCAAAAACTGTTCTGCCACGGGGCTTGAATCAAACAGTAAACTGGAAACAAGAGCTTTAATTCTCTTGGCCTCAGTCACCTGCAGTAACTTTATTAGCCACATGAGAATTCTGAATATGTAGCTGTTAATATTAAAGTTTAGAATTTTAAAGTTGTGAGATGTGCAGAATTGTAATAACTATGGCCACGAAAACACCTAGGAGTGGCATAATTCCTATCCTGAACTTTTTTGGGGTTGTGTTTGCTTATTCCAACAAATGAAGTACAGCCAGGCAGGAGAGAGGCAGGACCACACCATAACCTTCTATGCTGCACATGTGAAGGCAACATGCCCTTGCAGTAGTCAGCCACCCACACCTCGGGTAGTGTTAGTAAACCTGTAGCCAGCAGGTACAAGAGGAAGTGACCCTTCCACTCTCTATGGCACTGGTACCATGTCCAGTTTTGGTCTTCTCATCATAAAAGGTCACTGTTATCCTGACGTCCATCTATGCAATGGTGATCAAGATGGTCAGGGGGCTGCAGAACATGATGTATAAGAAGAGGCTGAGAGCTCAGCCTGCTGAGTAGAGTAGAAAAGTACAGCAGAAAAAGTTAAGAGGACACTTTGTGGCTGAATACAACTAAGTAATGGGACAACACAGAGAAGATGGAATGCAGACTTTTCTCAGAGACGCAACATTATGGCTGATCCCATGTTTCCCAAGTTGGAACATGAGGAATTCTGACTTATGATTAGCAATTTGTTCATCACAAGATAAACACTGCAACAGGTAGCCCACAGAAGTTGTGGAAACACTGTGCTGTCCTTGGAGGTGTTCAATACTTCACCACACATGGCCTTGAGCAACCTGGTACCAAACTCAACATCGTGGAGCAGGGCCCTGGTCTACATGGTGTCTGGACATCCCTTCCAATCTAAATTATAGTTCTATGATTCTACTGGTATACTGCCATCAAAATTAAAATGATTACCACAGTTAGAAAGTTAAATAAATATCTGTCTTCTTTTTGGCATTTCCAAGTGCAACCCTTTGAATACCCAGTAAAGTCTTGCCCCATTCCCAGTTGAGAGATTTTTCCCTTTTATTCCTATATGAGCTCTGTGCCTCCTGTGTAACTTGTTCCCACTCTACTGGTTCAGCTTCAAGTGTTCTGTGTCTGTTGGTGAGTTCAGTAACCAGATAACATGTTTAAAGTTGAAATACTGCTTAGAAATGTGCACTTGGCAAGCATTACCAGTGCTTCATAACCTTCACTCCAGCAGATAGGAGCATCCTTCATCGTACACTGCTTATTATGGTGCCTCAGTATTGACCATTCTTCCTTGTGCTAAAGCAAAAGGTACATCCTAAGGTAAAGCAACACTTCCATCTGGAGTGTCTGGGTCATAAGAGCAACTTCATTTACAAAATGGGAATTGAGAAAGAAGCGTATTTTCCTTTTTTCTCCTTTTGTGGGAAGCCTTCTGTGACTGTGATGGTATTAGGCCTTTTGCTCCCCACAGTATCTGATTTCAGAGGAACAGCAAGATACAGTAGGCCTGTGCACACTTGTCTCTTCCAAACCAGTTGTTGCTGGTGGTGACTTATGCATTGGTCTTTCTCCTGTGAGGTCCCACAGGCTGGTTCATTATCCCTGACAGGCAGAACATCCCTTTCCATGTGGCAGTACCCACCTCTGCTCAATAGCAGGAAACCACCACCGTCAACTCGCAGGGCTTTTATTTGTTCCTGGGGCTCCCAACTTGTACAGTAAGAGGTGACATGAGGAGAACCAGGGCAGGATTTGTCTCCTGCAATTCCTGCTCAGCCCCCGGACTCGCGGCTCCCACGCCAGGCCCATGGATGGCCCCCACAGGGCCTCCGGGGAGTCCCCTTGGCGGCTCACCCGCCTGGCACTGCAGAGAGTCAGTAATGGCACAGTCACGGCACGGGTCGGGTTGGGAGGGACCACAGCGGATCATTTCATGTCCAGCCTCCCTGCTCAGGCAGGGTCACTCCGGAGCACAGGCCGCAGCGTTGCGGCCCGTGGCGGACACTCCTCACGTTCCGTGGGCAGCCTCCTCCGGTGCCCGGCCATGTCTCACGCTCAGGCGGACCTTCCTGCGCACCAGTCTCTGCCCAGGGCCAGGCAGAGCCGAGTCCACCCTCTGGGCTCCNGGCGCCCGCTCCCCGTCCGGCTGCCCTGCCCGTGCCCCGCCGGCCGCGGCGGGATGCGCAGGGCGCCCTCGGGCCCGCCGCTCCCGGCCCAGGATCCCCCTCCGGGCCGGGCCCCTCCTTCAGGAGCGGCAAAGTTGGGCGTCCTTAGTAAATACGATGCGAGCTAGCGCTGTTGGGTGTCAGCACGGAGGCCGCTCTTGAGTGCGGGAGTTGATATAACTTCAGATTCCTTGAAATACGCCTTGTTGGTGCTTAAGCAGTTAGAAGAAACTGGTTTAAAGGTCTGACATCGAGTTAAGTTTTTCAGGCAGAGATTGAGCGTTTCTTTGCTTCCCATTATTCTGAGCAATTTCCAGGTGTGCTGTTGTTGTGAGCAAGGAGAAACTTTGCTCCGTGATTTTGGTATATCCATTGGATACTACTCTTACATCGGAGGATATAGTTATATTTACTTGTTTGAGGGTTTTTTCCTCTTCTTTTGGTTTTCATAGTGTGCTGGGTATGGATACAAGGACTGGAGGGAGCAGTTGTAGGATCTGAAGTAAATGGACTTGCTAAAAACAGAACAGTTGGTGCTGCTGTTCTGGTTCACGTACAGTGATAAATCTGTTTCATAACGGCTAAAATGTATTTACTTCTTCGAATGGAATAGCTGACAAAAAGCATACTTTAAACCTGTGCAGAACAGGTTAGGCTTAAGTTATGTTGTCTTAATTCTTAAACTAGATAAAAATATTCTTTTATGAACGTTCATGAGCTTGTAGGACAGTCTGCCCTACTAGTAATCCTCCAATACTTGACGGTCTGAGAACTTGTAGTAGGTTTCTCCTATGTTTTGAGGTAGGGCAGTGTTGTCATCATTATCTCCACTACCTTAGAGAACTGAAGCAGAGGAAACTCTTACTGAAATTTATTTCTCAGTAGGTGTTGTGCTTGGGAATAAAGAATAGAATTAGGTAGACAAAAACTTAGTCCAGAGCCTCAAAGGTATTGGGTGTTCTGTTGTAGGTTAGCCAGGAGTGTTTTGGTGATTTGAAAAATACTGTGGATATGGTGGATTGAGTCCCTAAGTCAGAGAGATACACAGGTTTATTGAATGTGTGTTTGCAAGCAGTAATTACATTTCTTTATACAGACTGTTTAATCATGGCTTTATAAGCAGATTTGGCAAACTGTAAGATCTAGCAAGGAACTACCAATTTTTTACAGATCTGCATCTACCCCTCTATTTCTTTTGATCAACATCACCCTCCAAAGATCATGGATTGCATTCCGTTCAGTTCAGATTACATCTTTCAGAGTTACAGTTTTTTCACAGTCTGTGTTTCTCAAGTGCAGGTGATCTGTATTTAGCTTAGTGATCCTCCATACAAATGATTATCTACGATTTTCAGTACTTTTCTTCAACTTCTTTCAAGTTTATAACACTTTTAAAATTTGACAGGCTCATTTATTGCATTTCTGTATTTCTGATTAGTAAATTGCTCTTTTGAGCTTACTATACCAACCTCTTCATTTGCTTTAATAGTTTGTATTTTTCTTAGTGTAAGTTGAATAGGTTGGTCATTCTCCTTCAAGAATACCTTCCCATCGATTTGTGAGAGCACCTGTTGTGTACTTTGAAAGGTGTTCCCTGTAGCAAAAACCTGGGAATATTTGTGTAGATTCTACCACAACAGTCTTTTGTGGAGTCAAAGGGGAAATACAGCAGTGCAGATAGTAGACTTACAACTTCTAAGTCTTATGACTCTAAGCTTGTAATTGAACTACAGCTTCTATGTCTTTATGAATGATTCATCCTGCTTTTCTAATCTTTATCTTCAGCACAGACTCTGAAGAAGCCTTGCATTCCTGTGGAAACTGCAGCAAAGGTCCTGATGTTGCAGATACTTGTAAGAGTGTTGAAGTGAAGTCACTGAGGTCTCTGATGTGCAAAATGTTATCATGTGCATGTATGCTTGAGAATTTTGCCTAAAAGGGTATAATGCATATCTCTGAAGATTTCTAGAAACAAACACTGATTAAAATATACTAGAGTTGGTGTCTTGGGCACTGTGGTTTTTGGGCCCTGGAGTCTTTCACCTGCTGTGATTTATGTTTGGAAGTCTTACACACATCCTTAACTTCATTGTGGTACTGTTTTTAACTCCAATTGATTGCCCTGCTGCTGTGCAACATCACTTAATACAACTCATCAGCTGCTAACCTTTAGTGGCCTCATAGCTAATTTGTAGGATGTCTTGTTTTGCTTGAGCTAAGCAGTCCGTAGGAGTCTTTGCCAGTGTTGCTGTAGTTTGCTTTGCAGTGAGGACAAAGACTTTCTCATTCAGTGTTTATCCATAATGCACTTTGGGCTTTTGAGATTTATTTTGATAGACTGATAGCATTTATTTTAAAGCTGGAATATGTTTTTCCACACACACTTAAAGAAACTTTGATGGTACATGTGCTTCTGTATGAAATTATAGCCAGTTAAGGGTCGTGAAATGTCCTGGGTTGTCCTTCATATGTAAGTAAACCTGACAAGATTAATGTATTTTATATATTCACATTGTATGTGTTAAGGCGTGTTTAAAAAAAAATTAAAAATACATATTAAATGTTACCTGTGGTTCAAGGAACACATGCATCCTGTTCTTCTTTTGTTTCTGATGTTTAAGGGCAACTTTGGCTGGAGAAATTCTCTTTATTTGTCCAATGTCATCTTTCCCTACATGAGATGGACAGAGCTGATTGCATGCCACTGTTAGAAAGTAGTGAAATCTATCTTGAAGGAAAAGGTTGTTCACCTTAAAATTACTTGAAAAACCCTTGCTGTTGTTTAGTATATTCAACTTGGATGGTTGTAGAAAGGCTTGGGGGAAAATGTGATTGGTTCATCACTTATTTCAGCACCTGGTCCTTGAGCTTGAAGGTTGTTATCTACAGGAAAAATAGCTACTGCTTTTTGTTTACATTGTGAGGGGGGAAAAAGTACCAGAGAATGTCTGGGATCACCGTATATATGCAGTGAGACTTAACAATCTTGTTCTCATATGTTAGACTTTTATCGTCTAACATACGTCGTCATAACATTGTCAGCCCCAGAGTAATCAACCACTAGCTGTGCCTCTGTTGTCATGTGAGGCTGATGGGAAGGAAACAAGGATCCTGGTGGAATTTTGAAGCTGATGAGTTAAACAGTAGTCAACCCTCATTCATCCATAGGCAAAATACCTGATTTGTTCAGGGGTTCTACGCTTGCTGCTGTCAGTTTGTGCTTGTATTTGGCCTAGCAGAGCTAAGGTGTGAGGTGCCGGGACTCCTGAGCTGGTACCAGGAAATCACATCTTGTCAGCTGTCTCCTGTGTGACTTAAATTTAGTGGCACTCCGGGTATTCTCAAAGGTGATGTTGTGAAAAACACCCTGTCACTGGAAGGAAGCCTCTTGCATGATTATTCTTGGTATGGATTACAGTAGTGTATTTACAAATGATACAACTACATATATTAGGTGGTTGCGATAGGGCAGGTTTGGGAACAGGTCGCCTTCTGTTGCTTGTCTCTGTAGTTTGCTCGTGGATAGAGCAACTCTGGTTTAAGGCAACTGGCTATACTATTGTTTTTGAATTCTTATACTCTTGTGTCATTAGCGAGTGACAAAATTATACAGCAAGTCAAAAAGAGCAAAATAATAGGATGATGTGTGTTTTGTCCAGGTGAATCAGGATACTTGTTGCTTAACAACTGGTGAATTGTAGCTTACTTCATGTGAAGTATGTATAATAGAAAAAGTGAAATCTGTCCCAGATAAAACAGAATGGAAGTCTGCAAAACTAGAAGTTTGATGAGAATTCACATGCTTCCCTGATACTTAAAACTGTTACACAAATTTTTCTAGTACATAAAAAATAAGATGATTTAAGATAGTAATACTCTTCTAATGCTTTTAATTTAAATCAAAGCTGTTCCCAGCAATCATGTAGTCCTTATGGTTATGATTTTCAGGGTGTTTTGGTTTCACAGTGAACCACGGAAAAAGAGACATACAAATGTCAGCAGATAACACTCAATGCATGTACAATAATTCTGTGGGTTTTTTCTTTTCTGATGTGGTCTGATATGATCTTTGTTAAAATACTTTGATTCCTGTGGCCTGCTTTAAGTTTTATTAGAATTATGTGTTCTAAACTGCAGTATGATTTTCATTTTCTATATGTTGTTCTTCATATGCCAGTGGCAAGTGATATGACAGGATTTTGTTATTTCATGTGTAATAATGTCTTCAAGTAACTGAAAATATTATTTGCTGAGACCATGTAACAATCAGAGCTAATGGGACCTAACATCCCTTGTAGAATGACGTTCACAGAAAGCTCATAACTTATTTTGCTGTAACTGTGGCTTTGAAAAGCCATGCGAAATGTCCATAATTGTTAAAAAAAACCCAGACATCCATATATATCTGAAGAGTTTACCCATTGAATGGGTTCTGTGCAGTGATACTTCGTATCTCTTGCGGTTTTCTGGAACGTTGCTAGTTCCTATGGGTCTCTTTCCCTGGGTACTTCTGAATGTAGTGTTTAGAACTGAAGGTCTTACAATATCTGTGCGGAGTTTTGCAGGTTTCAATTTCATCTTCTCCCACACACACCTGTTAATTGAACGACTCTACATATTTCATCCTGAAAATGAGCTTGAAAATGATGGATGAAGTTGACTGACTGACAATATTGACATTAATTTGAATTTTAATATAGCTTCTGTAATAAAGCATCCTGAAGATGGAATCAAATTTACTTTTGAACATCTGTGTTTTAAAACTGCTGCTGCAAAGTGACAGTAACTTCTTCAAACATCTGTTGTTTGACCAGAAGCAATAACTTGTTTAGTCCAGGAACATAAACTGTAAGTGTCTATGTTAGTTTTTTTGGTTTGGTGGTTTTTTTTTTTGTTTTTTTTGGTAGAAATAGCATTGTTAACACTATTCATCCTGCTACTCTGGATATGGTCACAGAAGCTCCTGACAGCTAAGCAGCTGTGGGAGTGTAAGGGAGTGTGTCCTGCTTGTTAATTGTTTGTATGTGTACCAGCACACCTGCACTTGCTTGTGGTGCTTTGTCTAAATCAGAGGCCCTGTCTTGTGTTGTTTTTGCTCCATGACATGCATGCAGGAATGGCACCAAAGTGGATGCACCATTACAGATCAGTCTGTCCCACTCTCTGCAGGGGCAGGAATCTCTTTTGTTGGAGATATCAACTCCAAGTGAGATCCATGTGTTGTTACTGTGATACCAAAATTTGTAAATGTTGCAGATTCAGCTGTTACCTGCTAGAAACATCATGAACTCTGAACAAGTAAATATAGTATTCCTGGTGTTTTAGGCTACAACTGCTAATATGTAGGTGTTGAAGTGTACTGGAAATGAGAACACATTAAAACACACAGCTGTAAATTATGCTGCTATATTCAAATGTTCATTTAAAGACACCTCTGTCTTTTAGCATAAGGAGGAAAGGATCAAATGAGGTGTAAAGAAAGCTCACTAGAATAGTAGTTAGGAAAGTTATCTGTGCTGTTATACCATTGTTACAGAGTAGATCAATCATGTATGTCCTTTTGTTCTTTTTCCAGAAGAGCTCTTGCCGCTCAATTTTTTACATACTTCACCTGAAATTCAAGGTGTTTATCTCTTTTGCAAAGCAAAACATACTTAATTTTTTTTTTTAAAAAGGTCAAATTGATGTAACTGTCTTGCAGGACATTTGTCATTACCTTTTCTGATATGATCTTTGGATTGTGGTTTTGGAAAGAGATTCACCACTGTTGTTTGAAACTATGTCACTGAGTGACTTCTAGGCTTAGTCTGAGATGCCATCTCTTAATTCTGATTCTTCCAACAGGATTGTTTGTGTGGCAACTTCATACTTGGGATGCTGTATTTGTATAGCAGTGGTTGGATCTGTGTTTTAAAGACTCAAGTTATGAAATACCATTATTTTTAAGAAAAAGAAGTTAACAGTGAATTTTAAATTTTTTTGTAACTTTCTTATTTTATGCCCATTGTGCACATATTCACAATCCTGCACTTGTGTATTGCTTTCTTTCCTGAAGATTTTATTTATAGGTTAATACTACTTGTTGGGACTGACACCTGACTTAGGATTAGGTGCAGGTTCTGAGATTTATGCCTGGGACAAAGATCAAAGTAGTTTGATCTATAAGTTTGGAAAAATAGCCTTGCCATATGTTAGTGTTTTCAGATCTTTTTATGCAGTGTGTATTGTCATTGTTAGTTTTGGTGACTCTTGCTTTCCAGAGCAAAATGGAATGATTTAAGGATGTGGATAACCATATTACATGCATATAGAGCTGCTCACATTAGCAACTTTAAAATATTTTTACAGACAATAACATTTTCATTGGTGTCACACCTGAGTAGTTTGTAATACTTCATCTGCAGACACAAATTTTGATGACAGGAATTTTAAGTGATTTTAGTGGAAAAGTGATTTTTTAATTGCAGTTCTTTGACTTGACATTACTTAGAACTGAGTATTTGGAAAAAGTTGTCCTTACGTAATACTCTTTCACACCAAAATAGGTTTCTAGACAGTCAGAATTTTTAGCATGGTTGTTTTTACAGTAATTATCCTGATCTGAAGTGTTTTAATTATTAAGCAAAAAGAAAGCTTGAGAACTTCAAGTACCTATTGCAGGTAATGCTGCTGTTTTCAATGAGCACTCGTGACTACGAGTGCTGTAGAATAAACTTTATAATGTGTTTCTAAGGTTGGTCATGTTTAAGCTATTATTTTTGCATGCCTTCCTGGTTTGTATCTGTAGTATCTACGTACAGTGATTTGGATTGCCTGGGCAAGCATTTGGATTGCTAAGAACAGGGAGAGAAAACAATTGATTGGGCTACAATGTCAATAACAATACCCAGTGACAGTGATAAAATGGCCCTGTTGTTCTGATCAATGACATACCCTACTAATTAAAAGTAGGGTTCTAGTGAATGTAGATGATGTTTCCTCAGGTCCTGCTGTGTATTTAGGTATTTCTGGTACCTATTTGTTAAATACAGAGACTCACCCATCTTGTCGTGGGTTGAAAAAGATCTTGCGTTAGGATATGCAGAGTGATTTGTAAAGTAAGCAAAGGGGAATAAAGAAAAGTGCCTTTTTTCATGAAGGCTTCATTACACAGATCTCAATTTGCTTCTCCTGTATATTGTTCTGGGAAGAAAGTGTGACATAGGAGAGAGAGAAAAGGAAATAGCATTCAGAATATTTGGGTTTTGTAGGTGTCTGGGGTTTTTTTTTAGTATCTGTTTTAAGCAATTTTTGAGAAGCTACTGATAAGAGGGAGCTGCCTTGGTAATACCTTTATATTCTGTTTTCAGACCATTATCTCAAGAGTTGTTAAGGTGGTGTNTCTCTCTGTATCGTGGGGGGTGGGAGGGGCCGATAGTATGTTTGGTCTTATTGCAGAATTTGGTCTTGCTCATCTCAGTGACACTGTCAGTAATAAACTTGGCTGCATACAGTAGAAATACTTTTTCCTTCTAGTTGATAAGCATGCAGTATGATGAAAGTATTGTACTATGTTTTTAAAGATTCTGTTATGCAAGGACACAAAAGCAAAATTATCTGTTGAAACTGGATATAAATGTTCAGCTCTACAAATACTCAGCTTCCTTAAAAGCTGTCCAAATGTATTTTCCTTTTAGTAACTGTTGCAGTACTGTGGTTACTGTTGTCTTCTGTGTAGAGATGTCTGGGACACTTGTCGCTGATAGTATATATCAATTTGCAATAGGATCATTTCCTTTGTGACTGTATGTTTTTTAGGCTAGGACTTGCATTCAGAGACTACCCAAGTAATGTTGATTAGGAGTGCACTTGCATTAGAGGCTCAGCTAAAGCTGAACAGGGACAAATAGTGTCAAGCTCTTACAAATTCTAAAAACTTCTGAATAGGTTTTCTGTGTTTCGTGGGAAGAGGTTAAAGGAAGTTCTTTACATTTCACGCACTTAGCTGTAAAAGGTTTTTCCACTTTCAGCTTCTGTTGTAATCTAGGGAACAGCATGATTGCTTTGTAGTTTACCCAAATTTACTGCTGTGTAAAGCACAGAGGTGTTTCAAATTAGAGGAAAAATGTAACTTCCAATTTTGAGAAATGCAGAAAAATATTTGAGTAAAATAAATATTTGTAATTCAATTTTTCTCAGGTAAGTTCCAGCAAAGCAATCTGTTTTATGGAGACACTGGTTATTTGAATAAGAGGAGCAGTTATTTGATAATACATTGTGTATTTATAAATGTGGTTATGGATGAATGTGCATTTCTTAATAAAACTTTTACTGCTGATGTTTTCTGGGAGCTTTTATTTTGTTACAGAATGTGATCTGAGCAGGTATGTCAGTGATACAGGCAACCTACAGCAGTTGCTGATTTAGTGGTTTGTCCTTTAAGTCTTCGTATAGATATGCTTGTCCCTTTCTTCATTATTTCTCCTACTGCAATCTACAATATGCAGATTCCTCCTTTATCCTCAGACTTGGAAAATACTCATATAGATTAGTGCTTGGAGGAATTACTGGAGGTAGAGCAGGATATGGATGAGACAGCTTACTCTGCCTTTCCTCTGCTCATGACCAGAAGCAGAGGGAGTCCTGTGGCTGCCACTCAGCCAATCACCCGCACTCTGTGGGATGGGACATAGTTATAGTAGTGGATGACAAAAGTTCACCTGCCAGAAACTGGTCTTTCTCAGATTTTCTACTCAGAACTTCTTCCACTGCTGCCTCTTTTCCATGCCACTTTGCACCCCACAGCCATCTCCTACGTCCAATTCCTGTGTAGGCTCATGGCCACACATTCTTTTTTCCTCCTTCACTGTCTTTGAGACATACTGCTTTAAGATATCAGGTTTGTTTTTCCTCCTTGTGAATTGTGGTGTATAGCACAAGTGACAGGTGACAAGGAAGCATTATTTATGCAGTATCTGACACAGTGCTTATATTCCTATCTGAGTCTTTTAAGCAGGCAGATAAAAAACCTCATCATAGATGCCACTTCTACATTTGTCAAACGAGTAAAACCAGAAAAGCGTGCAGTCACAATTGCCCTGTGCCTTGCATCTTCCTGTTGCACCCTTGAACATTACTCTTTTAGAGTAATGGAAAGCTGGCAGAAAATACAGAAATTATGGATCTAAATAGGTAGCCAAATTAGATTTAAATGAATTAAAATGGTTTCCATTATCAGTTATGGTACTTTTGGAACTGTGCAGCCACATCTACTCTGGCAAACAGTCATCAGAGTGGAATGGTATAGACACATGTGACTTGAGGCATCATTTTCACAGCAGATATTTATATCAAAATTTCACTTTAAAGTATTTTATTATACATGATTTCCCTTCAGCTAAATCTGTTAAATGATATTCCTAGTAATAGTGAGATTTTGTTGAAAGTTGTTTAATGTTCCTTTTTCTTAGGAAACCATATTTTTGTCAAGATAGTTTTCTTCATACCTGATTTAGTAGCAGTCATGCTGAGAGTTTTGATGTCTTCACTCTGACTTCTTTATTCTTGTTGCTTTCAGTGCTTCCCTATTTGAATACAAGTTTCTAGGATTATACTTAATTGATTTGTCACTCAAGGAAAATCAGCACTTCAAGCAATTAAGTGCAGAAAAATACTAGGTAACAAAGACACAAAGATTTTTGTCCTCATCCTAGTTATGAAAAATCCATTATTCATTATCTTACTGTTTTTAAATACTGAAGCACAATTTTCCAACACAATAGCAAAATTGCTTTTGAAACAGAATAAATTGCTTGCCAGTTCAGAGGCTGTATTTTGAAGTCAGGATTACCAAACTTGATGGTGCTTATGCTCATTATCTTCACTACTTGGTGAAGCTCCATATTTAAAAGTGCAAACCTTAGATACTGATTGTGGAATAAACCTTGTTTTTAATATAATGGCAAAAAAACCTTAAGGAAATTATGATTAGGACATCAATGGACTCTGCAAATATTACCACATTTACAAAGTAGATTTAAATATTACGCATATCTGTGAATGTGTTTCTCAGTCCAGTCTCTCCCATGATTCTCTTACATTATTATGTTCCTTCAAGAGACATTTAACTATTTTTTTTTGTTACCTTTGTATATAAAGAATATTATTTTCTGAATCACACCCTTGTTAACTTTGTATGGAGGAAAAAGGCATCTGTTACTTAGTGATATCTTGCTGTATACTCTAGTACAGCTGACAGACTGATTTCACTGGATAGTGTTAAAAATACACCATTAATTGGATGGCCAAGAGCAAAACACAATGCAACAGAAAGCTCTGTATCAAAACTGTGATAATGTAATTTGCAAATTTAACTAAGAGAGATTATAAGAGAGTTGAACAGGAGTCTGTTTAAACACAAGGCTCTCTTACTGGAAGTCTTAGCATAAAGTAAGGTCTTAAGGTTTTTCTAAATAGTGATTTTATTACCTAGTGTTAATCTAGTCTGAGAGTAATCCATATAATTTAGTATAATATGCACGTTAAGCTGTAGTAACTCTTGTGCTTTGTGAAGAGAATTTTTTGCCTGTTTTTTCTTAATGACCATTGATAATAATTAGGAGAATATATTGCTGGATTGCCATGTTAAATTAAACATCAGATGCAGATTTTGCAAATGACATTGTGAAGATCAAGTTTTTCATGGCTTTTTGAAACTTTTTTTTTTTAAAGTGGATAGTGGTAGTAATAATTCTGAAAGTACTGTCCATGCCCTATTTTCACATAATTAACTTTCTGAGAACTCATAACTATTAACAATTACACAGCTTGGTTAGTTTGAAACTTTGGTTGTGTTTTCTGCAGTGTGGGTGTGCTTTTCCATCTTCTGAAACAGATGAAGATTTCTTTTCAGAAGGTCTAATGTGCTTAAGGTTCCAGTACTCAGTTAGCTTGCAGCTGGGGGTGGGGGGTGTTTGTTTATTATTATTCCTAGTTATGCATTGTTTTCTAGTTGGTCAGAACACACTGTTAACATCCCTTAATGATGTCCCATACCGAGTTACTCCAAGAAGGTAAAGAAATCAGGGCATCACCTGCCAAAGAAAAGGAATGTCTAGCTAACGATTTGTTAATCAATAGTTGGGTTTGGGGTTTTTTTTTCCACTTCCTTATTAGAGCTTCCTTCTTAACTGTGTTAATACCAGTTTATTATATAGCCAGTGTAAAGTAGAAATATAATAACTACAATTCGATTCCTCCCTCCCTGTCCTGGCATCCAACAAAGGTTAATAACTGCTTTACTATATTTTCTTGTATGCAGTAGGGCTCAACACAGAAAATCTAGGGGCAAAGGAAGTGGTTTCAGATTTTTGTATTAAATATATACTGAGTTGAAAAAATGCAAATCCAGTGATGGTGCTTTTTCATGCTTAGTCCTGGTTTCTTTTTAAAGTGTTGGATTTGTCTATCAAGACTTTGGACTTAATACTGCTCAGGGTGTTGTTCTATGTCAGCAGAACTCCCCCCTGCTCAAGCAGAGCCACCTAGAATTGGTTGCCCAGGATCGTGTCCAGAGAGCTTTTAAGCATCTCAAAGGATGGAGATACCACAGCGTCCCTGGACAGCCATTGCCAGTGCTCCGTCATCCTCATGTTAAAGTAGTGTTTAATGATGTTCCGATGACACTTCCTATGTTTCAGTTTGTGCCCATTGTCTCTGGTCCTGTGTCTGGGTGCCACTGAAGACAGGCTGGCTCAGTCATCTTTGCAATCTCCCTTCAGGTGTTCACAGACATTAATAGGATCCTGCCTATGCCTTGTCTTCTCCAGGCTGAGCAGTCCCAGCTCTCTCATCCCTTCCTTGTAGGAGAGGTGCTTCAGTCCCTTCATCATTATCATGGCCCTTCATTGGACTTAATTCAGTATGTCCATGCCTTTCTTGCACTGAGGAGCCCAGCTCTGGGCACAGTACTCCAAGTATGTCCTCACCAGTGCTGAGCAGAGGGGAAGGATATCCTCCCTTGATGTGCTGGCAATGCTTTGCGTAAAGCAGGCCAGGATACCAGTAGCTTTCTTTGCAGCAAGGGGACGTTGCTGGCTTATGTTCAACTTGGTGTTCACCAGGATCTTCAGGTCCTTTTCTGCCAAGTTCCTTTCCTGTAGTGGCCCCCAGCATATATAGTGGTGTGTGGGGTTCTGGTGGAGGACTTTGCAGTTCTCTTCGCTGAGCTTCCTGAGGTTCCCGTCAACCTGTTTCTCCAGCATATCAAATTTGTGCTGGATGGCAGCATGTTCATCTGGTCTATCATCACTCCTTCCAGATTTGTGTCATCTGCAAACTTGCTGAGGGTGTGCTTTGCCCCATCATCCCCATCATTAATAAAGATGTTAAGCAGGACTGGATGGACCTCTGCAGTACACTGACCTAGTTTACTGACCTCCGACTAGGCTTTGTGCCACTGATCATCACCCTTTGGACCTGGCCATTCAGACAGTTCACTCCACCTCACTGTCTGCTCATCCAGCTCTTACAGCAGCAGCTTGTCTATGAGAATTTTATAGGAGACAGTATCAAAAACCTTACTGAATTCCAAGTGGACACTATCCACTGCTCTCCTCTCATCTATCAGATAAGTTATATCATCTTAGAAGTTTATCAAGTTGGTGAAGCCATGCTGACTACCCCTGATTTTCTTATCCTTTGAGCGAAAGTTTACCAGGATGATTTGCTCTGTCACCTTCCCAGGGATCATGGTGAGACTGATGGGTCTGCACAGGGTCCCACAGGGTCCTCCTTTTTGCCGTTCTTGAAAATAGGAGTGGCATTTGCTTTCCTTCAGTCTTCAATCACTTCTGGTTTTGTCAAAGATGAAAAGAAAGTNATGTATATATATATATATATATATACATCCTGTTTCCTTGAGTGTTCCCTGATCCTCATCTTCCTTGCTTTAGGCTTTCCTCCTGCTCTCTGAGACCTGCGACTCCTGAAAGCCAGTCTTGTTAGTCATGGTTGAGGCAAAGAAGGCATCCAGTGCCTCAGCCTTTTCCATATCCTGTGTAACTATATCCCTGTGTCATTCAGCAATGAGCCTGNATAAAGATGTTAAGCAGGACTGGATGGACCTCTGCAGTACACTGACCTAGTTTACTGACCTCCGGCTAGGCTTTGTGCCACTGATCATCACCCTTTGGACCTGGCCATTCAGACAGTTCACNTTTTCCCTAGTCTTGCTTTTGTCAGCTATATACTTTCAAACTTGTCTTTGACATCCCTGGCCAAATTCAATTGCATTTGGCTATAGCTTTCCCAACTTTGTCCCTGGAAGCTTGGACAATATTTTTGTAATCCTCCCAGGTTACCTGTCCTTATTTCTACCCTCTGTGTGCTTCATTTTTGTGTCCAAGTTTGGACAGTTCCTTGTTTGTCCAGTCAGNACAGCAGCAGCTTGTCTATGAGAATTTTATAGGAGACAGTATCAAAAACCTTACTGAATTCCAAGTGGACACTATCCACTGCTCTCCTCTCATCTATCAGATAAGTTATATCATCTTAGAAGTTTATCAAGTTGGTGAAGCCATGCTGACTACCCCTGATTTTCTTATCCTTTGAGCGAAAGTTTACCAGGATGATTTGCTCTGTCACCTTCCCAGGGATCATGGTGAGACTGATGGGTCTGCACAGGGTCCCACAGGGTCCTCCTTTTTGCCGTTCTTGAAAATAGGAGTGGCATTTGCTTTCCTTCAGTCTTGAATCACTTCTGGTTTTGTCAAAGATGAAAAGAAAGTGGCCTTGCCATGACATCTGACAGGTTGCTCCGCACTCATGGGTGTATCCCATCACAGCCCATAGGCTTTTTCATATTTATTTGTGTGTATATATATATACATATATATACATACGTATACATACATATATNAAATACTGGAATACGAAAATCCTCCTAAGTGAATGTAAATTGACTAACTTACTCATTTCATACTTTTATACCTTTGGGAAGATGATTGAAAGAAGCTGCACTATTACTCAGAATTAGCAAGTTTGATTTTTATGAAGCTGTATTGTAAAGTCATCTCTTACAAGGTAAATCCTGGGACTGTGTAATTTTCCCCACGGCAACCTAAAAACCATCTATATAAAAATAGTAACTGACAAAACCAAAAATTCATTCACTTCATGCAAGCGAGCAGCTGGAGTGCATGGAGCCCTGCTTGGGGATGGATGGGGAGGCTACTGAGGGCTTCTGGGTTAGGATTAAAGAGAGGACAGGTAAAGGCAACACTTAGTAGGTGTCTGCTCGAGATCACCTGAACAAAAAGAACGAGCAGATGAGGCCCTCTGCATATAGAAGGGAGCAGCATCATGTTCTCAGGGTCTGGTCTTCATGGGGAACTTCCACCACCCTGGTATCTGCTGGAAGAACAACACAAAAGGACACTGGGAATCCCCAAAGGTCCTGCAATGCTTTGACAACAACTTCCTCCTCTAATTTCTCAGAAGGAGCCAATGAGGAGAGCTGCTCTACTGAACTTCGTATTACCCAAGCAAGGTTGGGCTCACTGGGAATGTGAAGAAGGCCAAACACAGCCTTGACTGCAGTGACTGTGAGACAGTGGAGTCCAAGACCTCAAGAGGAGGAAGGAGAGTGGCCAGCACCATCACAACCCTGGAATTCAGAACAGATTTGGCCTTTTCAACAACTGCTTGAAAGTGTCTCATAGAGTAAGGGGAAGAGTGGCCCAAAAAACCTGGTTAGTATTCAAGGATCAGCTCCTCCAAGCTCAAGAGATTCCCATCTCCATGAATAGCAAGTTAGGCAAAAATGTCAGGAGGTCCTGACTGGACAAACAAGGAACTGTCCAAACTTGGACACAAAAATGAAGCACACAGAGGGTAGAAATAAGGACAGGTAACCTGGGAGGATTACAAAAATATTGTCCAAGCTTCCAGGGACAAAGTTGGGAAAGCTATAGCCAAATGCAATTGAATTTGGCCAGGGATGTCAAAGACAAGTTTGAAAGTATATAGCTGACAAAAGCAAGACTAGGGAAAATGCAGGCTCATTGCTGAATGACACAGGGATATAGTTACACAGGATATGGAAAAGGCTGAGGCACTGGATGCCTTCTTTGCCTCAACCATGACTAACAAGACTGGCTTTCAGGAGTCGCAGGTCTCAGAGAGCAGGAGGAAAGCCTAAAGCAAGGAAGATGAGGATCAGGGAACACTCAAGGAAACAGGATGTATATATATATATATATATATACATCCTGTTTCCTTGAGTGTTCCCTGATCCTCATCTTCCTTGCTTTAGGCTTTCCTCCTGCTCTCTGAGACCTGCGACTCCTGAAAGCCAGTCTTGTTAGTCATGGTTGAGGCAAAGAAGGCATCCAGTGCCTCAGCCTTTTCCATATCCTGTGTAACTATATCCCTGTGTCATTCAGCAATGAGCCTGCATTTTCCCTAGTCTTGCTTTTGTCAGCTATATACTTTCAAACTTGTCTTTGACATCCCTGGCCAAATTCAATTGCATTTGGCTATAGCTTTCCCAACTTTGTCCCTGGAAGCTTGGACAATATTTTTGTAATCCTCCCAGGTTACCTGTCCTTATTTCTACCCTCTGTGTGCTTCATTTTTGTGTCCAAGTTTGGACAGTTCCTTGTTTGTCCAGTCAGGACCTCCTGACATTTTTGCCTAACTTGCTATTCATGGAGATGGGAATCTCTTGAGCTTGGAGGAGCTGATCCTTGAATACTAACCAGGTTTTTTGGGCCACTCTTCCCCTTACTCTATGAGACTCTTTCAAGCAGTTGTTGAAAAGGCCAAATCTGTTCTGAATTCCAGGGTTGTGATGGTGCTGGCCACTCTCCTTCCTCCTCTTGAGGTCTTGGACTCCACTGTCTCACAGTCACTGCAGTCAAGGCTGTGTTTGGCCTTCTTCACATTCCCAGTGAGCCCAACCTTGCTTGGGTAATACGAAGTTCAGTAGAGCAGCTCTCCTCATTGGCTCCTTCTGAGAAATTAGAGGAGGAAGTTGTTGTCAAAGCATTGCAGGACCTTTGGGGATTCCCAGTGTCCTTTTGTGTTGTTCTTCCAGCAGATACCAGGGTGGTGGAAGTTCCCCATGAAGACCAGACCCTGAGAACATGATGCTGCTCCCTTCTATATGCAGAGGGCCTCATCTGCTCGTTCTTTTTGTTCAGGTGATCTCGAGCAGACACCTACTAAGTGTTGCCTTTACCTGTCCTCTCTTTAATCCTAACCCAGAAGCCCTCAGTAGCCTCCCCATCCATCCCCAAGCAGGGCTCCATGCACTCCAGCTGCTCGCTTGCATGAAGTGAATGAATTTTTGGTTTTGTCAGTTACTATTTTTATATAGATGGTTTTTAGGTTGCCGTGGGGAAAATTACACAGTCCCAGGATTTACCTTGTAAGAGATGACTTTACAATACAGCTTCATAAAAATCAAACTTGCTAATTCTGAGTAATAGTGCAGCTTCTTTCAATCATCTTCCCAAAGGTATAAAAGTATGAAATGAGTAAGTTAGTCAATTTACATTCACTTAGGAGGATTTTCGTATTCCAGTATTTCAGTGTTTTGTCTTAGCATAAAAAGCATTCCAAAAATGTAAAATTAGAGTTGATAATAGTTTTTGGAGAGGAAAGGACCATTGTTAGTTTAATGTGATTTCCATGGGTCCCACAGGCAAATCCTTTTTGACTCACTGAATGTTTTTGTGTTCAATTATAAAAGCAGCTGTAATGCTTTAGTAATTAAAACCAAGATACCGATGAGCTGTGTAGAAAGTGAGACTTGAGGGCCTGTGCACATAGGAGTAGACATCAGGAAAGCAGGTTGAAGAAGCTCACTGGAATTATAAAGTCTGTACTTCCATGAGAACTCAGTCACTTGTACCTGCTACAAGTTTTGCAAAGTAAATTCCGTTTAACAAAATCTTGTGAAGAATCCTTTGAAAAGCAGGAAGCTGCAACTTTATATGCATGAATTGTATAAGAAACAAGATTTTTCCTGGAATAATTTATACTATTACATACTATTATTGACAATGATTGATTACAGGCACAAATATGTGAGATATGTACATGAAAATACCTCCCTGATAAAATTCCATATAGCAAAAATTAACTTGTTACTTTAAGAGATTCCCACTAACAAAAAGTGATGTACTGGCTATTTATTTAGTGCTTTTATTTCATTTTGCCAGGTACCAAGTGGAAGATGAGTCCTCTCATTTGGATGAAATGCCACTAATGATGTCAGAAGAAGGCTTTGAAAATGATGAGAGTGATTACCATACTCTACCAAGAGCCAGAATTTCTCAGAGAAGAAGAGGCTTAGAATGGTTTATCTGTGGTGGATGGAAGTTCCTTTGTACCAGGTTTGTTGCATACTAATACTAATACTTTTTATTAAAGTATTGAGCAAATTAAGTAAATAGTAAGTTTGTCTTGCGTGATGTGCGGAGTACAGAACACAGAATAATTTGCTTGTCATGAATCTTTTGATTTATTTGCCTGCATTTTCCCTACTAGGACAGTGCCAGCTGTTCATAGAAAAGGCTCTGCAGAGCTGCTGCTGTGTGCTTCTCCTGTCTGCATTGCTGACTTGCAAGAAAAAGAGAGGCTTTTAAGAGAGATCATGTACTAAATTTGTATTAATCTGAGGTTCATAATTCAGCATGTAAGCCTGATTCTCACTTCTACTCTAACCCACATCAGGGTAGAGGGGTTAAATCTTTTACTGTTGAGGACATTAGTGTGTTAAGTTGACAATATATAAATTTTACTGATGTTGTTGAAAGGAAGAAGCAATTTCATTAACTAATGATTAGCTAACCCTTCAACTTTAAAGTATAAATGTAACTGGTGGTCTTGGAGTGAATTACAACTGCCATTAGCTCTTGCAATTTGGTTCTTATATAGAAACTTTCTGTGCCAGAACTCTGCTGTATGCGGTTGCCTTGGAGTAATAATTTTCTAATGAATTATTAGCAAAGTTTCTGAATACAGAAATAGCTATTAGGATGATTAAGAATCTTTTTTTCTTTAATCCTGAATGATAAAATCTGAGAATCAGTCAAGTAAAATGAGTGAAGCATTTTCGTGAGTTTAAATGATGAATGCTTTTTTTGGCAGATAATTTTAGAATTGATTTAGATAGAAATCTTCACAGGTGGTTTTCATGGCATTTTAAGAGGCCCGATACTGTTGTCTTACCTCAGCAAAGCTGTGTTTATACACCTTCAGTTTTTTGAAATAATTATGCTCTACAGCTTTAAAAAATATAATAGGTATTGATTTCTTTTTTATATAATAATTCATATTATATGGAATAAGTACTTTGAAAGTAGAAGAAAGGAGGCAAAGTAAAAGTAGCAAAGTTTACAGAAGCAGTGCTCATACATGTAAGTGGGTTTTGGAAGCAGTGTTTCTGTTACAGAACTACATTGTGGTTTTTTTTAGAATAACATTTTAAAGTATTTAAACAGGCTGTTAGACTTTTGGACGTGTACCTTTCAAACAATATACTTCATATGAGTTCAGTTCTGTAAGTATTAGTGTTTATTAGTTACTGTAATTACATTCCTATAAGTTTCATGAAAACAGGTGTACCAGTAAAGACTGCATCCTGACAGTTACCCTGATAGAGAATTTACACTGTTTGAATAGAGACAGACAATTTCAAGATCAGTTTATATTGGAACTAATTAACAGTTGTAAGAGAATGTCACAAGAGGGTGTCATTAATGCTGAGGATTTCAAAATTTCATGTTCCTGCTTGCTTTTTAAAATTGATATGTACATCTCAACTTTCAGTGGAGCTCAAGCCTAGAAACTTGTGTTAAAATACTTGAGCCATATTTATGATGGATTTTTGAGAATGAAAAGAACAGGGAAATCTCACTATGGATTCATTTTTTTTCTCCATCTTATGCTGCTAATGTAGCTGTGTAAAAGAAAAGCCTTTGCTAAGAAAGAGGCCTTAGGGGAGCCTGACTTCTGCTTTGCTGATTTCCACAACTGAATTTGGACAGGGAGGCCATTTGGTCTTGTATTTACACCTAGAGGTGTCTTAATTGCATTAGAGTGTTCTACATCATAGCAGATCATTTTAATTTTTCATGGAAAAAATGGCCACAAGATGCTAGCAGAAACTTGATATTTTAGTGGGATATTAACAGGCAGAGGATATTCCCACAGGAGAGGTGCAGGTACCTGCTTAGATGAGATGGGGAAAATTATCTGGAAGGAAGGTGTATTCCATGGTATCTTAACTACTGGTCCAGTCAGGCTGGATAAAATCGTCATCTTGGGTGAGTGCTTCTGAGTGAGTATGTAAATATCCCTTGTGGTGATAGTGAGGTTTCATCTGGGCTGAGAGCACCCCTGAGGTTTTGTTCTTGACAAAAGTCAGGGAGGTGCAGTCACTGTAAGTTACTCTTTTTGATGGTTTCTCATTATAATAAAACTTCATGAATTTTTGCTGAGGCCCACAGAATACTTGAGTTTTTGAAATGCCTATTTGCAGTTGATGAAGTTACCTGGATTCAAGCAAAAGATCATGCAGGAAGCCTGGAGGCTACTGTATTATATAACTGTGCAGTTATTACTTACTGTTTGTAGTAGAATGCATTGCAGTGTTTTTATGGGGTGTAACGTTTTAGTTTGGATCGTATTGTGTGTTGATGCCTTCACACTTGAAATGGAGAAGAAGAACTGAGAAAACAATTTGCATGTTTGTGGGTGTATACATGTTATACAAGCAAGTGTGCCTTATTTCCAGAAGACAAACTATATTCTTTTAAGTCTAATGTAAGATTAAAACAGTCTGACACCTATGCAGTTAAACAGAATTTAAAATTTCTCCCTGATTTTATGGAAATCAGTATTTCATACCTGGGTCTGGGTGAGGTTGAATCTCAGCTTCCACATGCAGAATTTCTTTTTGTGCTTTAAACTAAATTGTGATTTTTTTTTTTTCAAAGCTCTGACGAGAAGATGAACACAATAAAAGAATAGGCATTTGTCTGGAGCCGAGCTCAGGGGGCCCCTGATTTCTTTCGGGTTCTCTGTGAAAAGTCTTGTGTTTGTGTTCAAAATCACTTTACTTGTTGCAAACAAACAAAAAACCCCATACCCACCAGGGGGTTTTGTCTGTCTTGCATTGTTAGGATTAATCTCATTTTTGTGAGAGGAAGTTTTCCATCTCTTACCTTGCAGCTTTAGAATTTTACATTGTATAGATTTTTGTTGCTACATCACAAACTGTTACTGTTTAGTTGAAAGAGTTTTACCCATTTTGTAGGAGCAAATATGGAAGGTTTGACAAAGTTCACAGTACTTGAAAAATGATTTTCTAAAAATCCTTTATCTAGCTTCTAACTTCTGTTTAGATAATAGACTTGTTGATCAGAACTGAATGGGATGAATTTTATTTGCAAATCTGCAGCTCTTTAAACAGTTTTTACAAGAAAAAAAATCATAATTAAATCAAATGTTGTCTTTGATTTTGAACAAACTGGAGACTTAATTCCACCAATATAACTTTTAACTTCAGAAACCGCTTATTTCTTGCTTTCATAGCACAGTTAAAAGAAAACTTTGTGATATAGCAGCTGTTTTGTGGTTGTAATCATTTCCCCTTTAACTTACAAATTCTCTTCCAGCTTGTGAAATTATAATGCACATAGATCAATACTCTGGAGTTCTTTGGGCTGGATTGATTTCTTTCTCATGAGATTTACATTCCACTTGTTATCAAAAAACACTTTGTCCCTATGAAAATGGTGCCATTGAATGGCATTTCCATATGAAGTGAAGGGGATATCAAATGCTCGGATTAATTTGGGCTCTAAGATGGCCTGTACGCTTTCAATTAATCTGCAACGCATTTGTTATGCAGAAGCATGGGAAAATGCTGATCTTTTAAGAATGACATGACCACTGTGTTGCTTTTGGCCTGATTACTGAAGCTACCTGTTGAGTACAATAATTACAGTATGTTTTCTTTGCAGAACTACTTTCTGCTACTTAAAACCTAATAAGGAAAAGCTGACCCTTGCAGACAATATAGAGCTTTTATATTATCTTCCCATTCTGATGAAAATGATGTTTTGTGAAAGATACTGGCAGTTAAGCTTGTAGGATAAAAGTAATGAAAAGAAAAAATAAAAAAAGCCTTTATTATTAACGCTGCAGAGTCAGTTGAGACTTTTACTTTAGCTTTTGACTTAGAGAGATAGCACTCTATTTATGGCAAAGTTAAAGGTTCTTATTTAACAATTAGTCCAGGTTTTGGTTTGTTGGTAGGGTTTTTGTTTTTGGGGTTTTGTTTGCTTGAGGGTTTTTTGGTTTTGTTTTGGTTTTTTGTTTGTTTTTGGTTTTTAAATCTAAATATGGCATTAGTTACTAATATGAAGACTGGTTATTGTTCCTTCAAATTAAAAAAAGTACATTAGGGAGTGTGTTATTAAAAAGCTATTTGATATTCCTTAAAGTTCTTTTATAAATTACTATATTTTTCACATGTGCAATCTGTTGTATTGATACAGACAACATGGCTTACAATTAGCTTAAGGTAAAAGCTTTCTGTGCATGTGTTGAATTTTCTAGTCAAGGCCATTTGAAATACAGACTTAAATCACATCCTTATTTACTGATTTATATTTTTTTATTGCTGGATCCAGAGCATAAGATGTGGTTTAACATGAAAGAGTTCAGAAAAATCTGAAGTGTGTCTTGACCATGCTACATCTTACATTATGTTTTTAGGCTATTTGTAGCTCAGAGAAGGCTACTCTGATTTCTCATACAAATTTACTGGACACAAAAGGCCTGTGTAAAGGTCTATACCCTTGCACAAAATATTTTATGTATTGAGAAATGTTAATTCAAGAACTGATCAGGTATTTGTTGGATGTTGATAATCTGAGTTTCAAAAACGTTGGGTAGACTTCATTGTTGTTAAAAATCTGAATTAACGTAAACTCATTAGGCCAGCATGTCCACCTCTGATTTTTCCTGTGAAATAGTAGTAATTAATGCTAAGACTGTAAATGGCAGAATCTAACTGATTTTTACTTTTAAGGTAGTAAAGCTCACGTGAACCATGACAATATTGATTTGGGCATAACCTGTAATATTTTCATCATCTGAGATTTTCTAGCATCTGAGAACTTGCGTGTTGTTACCTCTGTGTCAATCAAATTCCTTTTATCAAAGGTATCTCATTTGTTTCCCAGTCAGTCATCACTCCTGTGTATGTACTTTTTGGCATTTGCTAAACTAGCGGTCGTTATGGTGTCTGTTGATCTGTAGTAAAAGAAAGTAGTTTCAAGAAGGGGAGACTCCATGTCAAGGAAGGCAGTATAATTATAGTTAGTTGAGTGTTTAATTTTAGCGGTAGAAAAGTCATGAGTGTCTGAGGAAATGATTCTACAAAAGAGACTGTGCCTAATCAAATGTTAAGTCTGTTTATAGTTTAAATTCAAAAACTGATTTAAACAATTCATGATTTCAAAGGCTGTCAGGGAATTTCTGCCTACAGGATTGTAGACATGAGAAGCTGTCATGCTTGCTCACTTTCCCCAGGAAAAAGAATCATTTTCCTCAGCAAAAAATTTGTTTCCTTGTTACTTTTTTTTCTACAGATCGGCCTTTACATTTCTTACTATACAGCAAAGCTGTCTCTTCAGTGTCTCTACACCACTGCCCTGGAAACTAAAAAGTTTAAAACTCTAATGCCATGAACAGTTTTATCAAGTATAAATCCAAGTTGGCACTGAGTGGAATTGTTCCACCTTCTGCTGCAAGCACATCACCTGCATTGTTTCAGCTATTTTTACAGTTTTTTAAATATCAGCAATGGGATCTAACTGAAAGTAGTCCCCCTTTATTCTGCATTAGTTTACAGCTGGATCAATTTGCAGGCCTGGTTTTCCCATGTAGTTTCTTGAATATTTGTGCCAGCACAAGGGAAGCCATAAGAATCCACACCTTTGTTATGGGAGAAGGGAGGTACTGGCCATTTCAGCAGCAGCAGCATGCATTCAAACCCATTAAACTCATTGTGGAATCATGACATAAAAAGACTGCTGTTCATTTTGCTTTAAAGACAGGTTTAAGTAATGATCAAGATGACTTAGTTTTTCTGATTTGTATGTTACTAAATAACAGGACTGAATTTTGAATAATGAGCATACACTGTTAAAATTTTTATGATAGAATAATTCTTTGTCACTACTTTAAAGTGATTGGGAAAAGCTGATGAATGGTCTGCTATTTGTAACAAAAATAAAATGCACGTTTACATAGGATGAAACCAATTTGATAGCTCTCCCATAGTGAAAGTTTCAGAGAGGAAATCTTAGGAATCCAGCATTTAAAACTGAAGTGTTTTAGATGTCAGCTTGTGAGTATTGATGTAGTGGCATTTCCATAACAAAGTGATCGTTACTTCAAATGATTTTACTATTGCATAACTTCTGATTTTCTTTAAAAAGAACCTAAAACTTTGAATTCCATTCTTTGGGAAATTTGTAATAAACATGGGATAATGTAGACTACAGACAGCAAGGTTTTAATTGGGACTGTGGCAATATAAGTTAACTATCAGCCTTCCTTTCCTGCAATATTTTTGTGTGCCATGATTCTGTAATTGTGAATAAACAGACTAGGAAAGGACTTCAAGAGGTTATGCAGTTGATTCTTTGCCTGCACAGGATGAATTATACCTGTCACTTGTGTCTGATCTAAACAGATCTTAGAGACCTCCAGTGGTAGCAATTCCCTCATCCCTACGTGTTTCCTCCACCTCTGCTGTTAAAGGAGTTTACTCAATATCTGTCCATGTCATGCCTACCCTACTTATTGATTTGCCACAGTTGAAGTCTGTCATTACTTAATAATGGCAGACCTAGAGAATAACTGTCCCTCTCCTTTTTGCAGCTGGTTCTTACATACTTGAAACCATATTTTTTCCACACTCAGCCTTCTGTGAACAGCTCTGTTTCTTTTGGTATATCTAGTAGTCAGCCTGCCCTGCTTTCTAGACCTGTAATTGTTTTCTTGCTCTTGTGTGTGGTCTTTGTTTTCCCAATAGACCTGTTTGTTGAAGTTTGGTATTCAGGATGGTATTATAAGCCAACTGAGATCATGCTAGCACTGAGTTGAGAGAAAAGAATATGTTCATGACATGCTAAAAGTATGTCTGTCAATGCTGAACAGATATATGCTTTTTTTTTTGCACATGTATATCCTTCTCATGTAGTAACTGAGTCCTTCTCTTTTGAGCCGCCACCTACTGTTTTCTGATTCTGTATTTGCATAGTTGATTATTTCTCTGTAAATGTACTGTGTTGTGCTTGTGCTGTTTAACTGTGTTCTGTCTCTTCCAGATAATTTTTCTAATCTGTCCACTCAGCACTCTATTCTCATCTCCTCTTTGCATGTACCCCTCTCTCTTCTAGATTATTTTGTTGTCTGAAAAATGAAATATTCAGTAGTCACTTACCCAGTAAGTTCTGAATAAAGCTTGGCGTACCTTCACAGAAATTACTTTTGTTTTATATGAGTTGCTCTGCAATTACGATTTTTCCAACTGCATCAGTTTCTAGAATATGTTCCTTTACTTTCTTCATGATAAATGTCTTGAGAGTAGAATTTTGTAGGGACATAGAATCGTAGAATGGTTTTGATTGAAAAGGACCTTTAAAGATCGTCTAGTCCAACCTCTCCAGCCATGGGTAGGGACATTTTTGACTAGGTCAGGATGGTTAAAGCCCCAGGAGTCAAGAGAGGGATATGAACCAGATGCACTACGGCTTGAGAGTACTTCTCAGAGTGAAATTAGTCTCATTTTAGAGATTGTTCTTGACATGTCGGTGTTGGCTATGACTACCTAAATAGGTTGACTATACAGAATTAATCCAGGAAACAGTGCTGAGGGGATTGGATTGTAATTTTTCCCTCTTGTTCTCAGCAAAAATCTTTCTGTTGCTTTGAAACAATTTGTAGGAGTTTCCTAACGATTGTTTTCCTGCATCAAAAATGCTGCCACTGTATTCAAAAACCTCACTAGAAATTGTTTGTCAGTTCAACTCCAGCTTCATTGGCTGATGTAGCTAAAATCTGCTCTGGCCAGCTCAGTGTGTTCTTCAGCTGCAGTAGGTGCTCATGGAAGGCTGGTCTACTCAGTCTTCCTGATTCATTTGCCTAAAACAGACTCCCAGCAAGACTGTGGCACCTCCCCACTGTATTAAGAAATGCAGATAAATTCTCCTTTAACATATGACATTGTAAACTGAGTATATGTAGTGTACAGCAAACCTGCTTTTCTGTGTGTAGTCTTGCTGCCCCTGTGGATAGCACTAGCAAGACTTAAGCTGATTGTGTTACATGAGTCATATCCATGTTTGTTCCTTGTTTTATGGTTGTTAGTAAACAGTCTGCTGAGCCTCAGAGGCTTCATTCCATTTGCCAGCCTTTTGTTGTGATCTCACCCTGTGTCCTTGTCCAAATTGCAGTTGTTTAAAGGTTGTCATGAGCTCTTCTGTAATTCACTGAGCATAGTTTAAATCCTCTTCAGTAGATTTGTAAGCTGGTTAGGCAAGGATGTTCTTCCTTTATCCTGTGAACTGCAGTTCACCATTTGCAGATCATTGTGCCATCCGTATGTACATGATGGTTATGGGATTTTGGGGGGATTTTGTTTGATTCCTTTTGAGTTGGGATTTTTGTTGGTTGGAAATACTTGACTTTGGCATTAGCACTGGTGTGGAGAAAGCAAAGATTTACAAATTATGTGGTAATTGTGTACAAAGCTGTTGCAATTTTTTGAACTTGATCTTATAGAAGCCTTATTTCCTCTTCAATCATTAGCATAATCTGAGTATCAGGAATACAAGACAAAGAGTTTAGCCAAAGGACTGTAAGGTATGATGGATGAGTTAATTATTTAATAGTTGGGGAACTTAGTGACTTCTTTTGCAGAGTCTTATTAACCAGAATTTTTTTAAACTGTCAGGGCAGGGTGTAGTGAAATTTGGGATTATTGTATTAGGATTTTCTGTAAAGAATGTGCAGATGTTTATGTATATGTCTGAGTGAGTTGAGTGCTGTGTCATTGCCCTAAGTATTAGAAGTCAACATCGTGCTTCCTTATTTAGATGTGGCAAATATTTTTAAGCCTGTTTTTCATAGGTATTTGCCTTTAGGGGTTTCAGGATTAGAAATGGTAATCTCAATTTATATGTTATAGTAAATTTTTTTGTTTTAAAATAAACAATTGTCTTTCTTTTCAGTTGTTCTGACTGGCTCATAAACATTTGCCGAAGAAAGAAAGAGCTGAAGGCTCGCACAGTGTGGCTTGGGTGTCCTGAAAAGTGTGAAGAAAAATACCCCAAAAATGCCATAAAAAATCAGAAGTACAACATCTTTACCTTTATACCAGGGGTAAGGCTGCTAAACAGTTTTTTGGTGTTGGGCTGACTGTATGTTCTGTATTGTTTTTTGACTTTTCTGCAAAATGGTAATTTTATCTGCCCAGATTGTTCTTGTTAGGTTTATCTCAATGTCTTCAATTAAAATTGACAGTTGAGAGGAAGGTTGCTTTTTCTTGATATTATTTTGTTTTCAAAGGGATATTTATTAAATTGCAGTGTGTATGATTGAGTGGTTGTATTTCAGTGAAGATTTAGAAATTTGAGATGGATTTCCTTGCACTTTTCTATTCATTGTTAGGAATTTGTAATCCTCTTTTAAAGAAGAAACATTTCTACCTGCAAAGCACTGACTTAAATTGAGAAATAAGTAGTTGAAAATTGCAATTTAGTCCCATGGATATTTTCTCATACTCCTTGCCATTGAAAGCATGATCAATAATGTATTCTGAAATGGACAACTCCTTAAAGGACAAAAAAACACATAGCCTCTTCAATTTGTAAGACAAGTAGGCTAGTTTAGTACTTTTCAGAGTTGAATTTGCTATTGCAGTTTTAAAAATAGCAAGGTCTTTTTCATTTTGAATGCAATGCTCCAAGAAACACTTTTATTGTGGAGTGGAAAGTTGGGATTTTTTTCACTTTTTTCCTAAGAAGCCATATTACTCCTTAATTTCAGTATTTTGCCTGTAATATTCTAAGTGTATATGAAGACAAAAGAGACATTACAGTTTTGTCTCATTCATATTTTTGACAAAACTTGTTATAATGAAATACAGTAACAGAGAAGGCAGCTTTTGAAACTTCAGTGGTTAAAACCTAAAAATGCATGCTGCTGTGATATTATAAATTTTACTACTACACTTGGACTCATACTTTTACTAATACCATCCAAGAGTCCTGTGTCCTGTTGAAAAAACTGAATGTTTTGTACATTTGAGTACAGACATGCTTTGTCTTAAATTTTTTATTTAAGTGATCATGCTGGTTTATAAGAGTATTGATCCTATTCTTCTGGCTTCTTTGGTCCAATGACTGGCAGGTGTTTTCTAAGGCATTTCTTTATTAAAACAAAAAAAATTAATGACCTTGTAATTAAGACTGATCTCCTGTCAGAGAAATAAAATGTGACTTACCACATGTGGATAAAATATTCTCATCATTATCGGACAAAGTAAATGTTTTCTTCCAAAGTTTAAATTATTAAATACACTGAAATTGGTTAAACCACATATGCTTTCCTAAAGGTCACAACATTCATTAAGCATATAGTAAGCCATTGATTATTGTGACTAGAAATCTGCAGTGTAGATTACAAATCCTAAACCAGATTCATGTTTCCTATGGGGAGCAGCCATAGTTTGCAATTCCCTCTTGAGAGAGAATGTTTGTTCTTTTGTGGTCTTTTAAAAATCTTGCTTCTACAGTATAGGCAGAATCAGATTTTTAATTTGGTGATAGTATTTGAATACTCAGTCCTAACTTCAAAATTAAGTGAAATCCTAAATGTAAAGCCCAATAGTTGGTGAAAATTAAATGTTTTCAGATTTTAATTTTAGACATAAATTAAGACACTTCATTGATTAGAATACTGTGTAGCTGTCTCTTTTCATGCTTTTCTACTAGAAGTAATTTGTAGGGAACACATCATTATATTGGTTCCAAACCCATAAATGTAACTAAGTCATAAATACTGACTCCAGTGATCTACTCTGGTTGAATTTTCATCATGTGAAGTTTCATCTTCTTGTGTAGCTTTTTTTTAAACATTGCAGCTGGCAATGAGCAATACTCAATGGTTTCATAGCTAAATACAAACTTAAAATAATGCAACAATTAACAGAATTTTACTTACTGACTAAAAGAGCTGTAACATTTCCAAATTGTCATCTAATGTCTGGACATTTCTACAAAATACTTGCTGCTTTTACCTTTACATCAGTCTGTTTGATTTCCGTTTACTGTTTCATATACATCTTGGTACAGCTGCTTAGGAATTTTGTGTGAATTTCCATTAAAAATATCTCCTGTGATGGGCAGGGTTTGAAGATCCTCTCCTGAACTTCAAAGCAGTAGTTTTATTAGTTTTATGTAGCTGGAGACTTTTCAGTTTGCTTAACTAGACTAAAGTGATTAGCTTTGTGTTGAATGGGCTGTCAGTGGTTTGCCAGGATTCAAAAGATTTGTGGGAAGGTGCTTTTTGACTCCCACCTTTTCCTGCAAGGTGGGGTGCCCTTGCAGATCTTCACCTTCCAGAGTACACTGTGGACTTCTCTGTGGCCTGGTGTATCATGTTTTTGTAAACAGTTAAACATACTGCTGGAAATGAGTGTATGGCCTTCATGAGTATTAGCATAAGGTACATGCTAGGTTTGAATTAGTTTTATTTTGGAACAATGCTCTGAGCTTTACTGCAACTTCAAATTTGACTTTTTTGGCTTTACAGTCTTGTTGGTAAACTGTGAAATAGGATTCCGTGTTCTTGAAAAAAAGTGTATGATTGGAGGCTGTTTAGGTAGTCTTTAGCACTCTTGCAAGAAACTGGCAGTTTCGTTGTGCCTGCCAGAAAGACACTTTGAAATGACATTTTCTGAATATTGTTTCCTAGGGCATAGGTTTTCCATAATTGAATAATAATGTTGGACTGGTAAGAGCAATGAATATCAGTCGAATAACTTCAATTTTTATGCAGAAGTCATTGTAATATTAACTGAATGGTAAGATTAAAAGCTGGAGACAATCTTTAAAAGGGGCTTTTTTGCTCTGTTTGAATATCTTTGAAATAACTGATTAGCTTTCCCAGATCTCAATGTTACATTTTCAGTAGCCACTTCCCTTAATCCTACTGGACGTGCCATGTTACCCTGGCTTACTAAAGAAATATGTGAAGTCTTTGAAGATTCAAAATTGTATAAAATGAGTAATGTTCTTAGCATTGTAATTACAACTAAAGCAATCCTAAGAGCATGCACTTGCTGAAGTGGTGCATTTAATTACCGAAGGAATCTCTACATCTGTCATTCCTTTGGAATATGGGTCAGTGTATTCTGTGGTAGCTATATTGTGGCTTCACTTGAAACTTAGACAATTAGCTTTGAGTTTAGACCAAACCTTTGATTTATTAACAAATATATCTTACGTACCTATATTTATTGCAAAATAATATTTTGAGAAATTTAATACTGAGCATTTGAGCATTTCTTCTAAATTAGTTCAAAAGCCCATGCTACTCTGTTACAAACTTTTTGTAGTTTTACTTTATGAAAACTTAAACTGTTGTTTTTGTAAAAAGCGTGTCTTCCTATGGAAACAGACTTCCACACAACAGCTAGTGTTGCTTCCCTTTACTTGCTGGATGTTTTCTGTAGGGTCCATTTTATTTTCCTAAACAACATTTATTCTTGGACATTGAGTAGTTTCACTGTTTTTAAGCATAGTTGGGAAATGGTAATTTTGTCCCCTGTGAGGACCAAAGGACTTCAGAATGAAGGCACATGAGTTGTAGAGCTTCCACCCCTGCAAGAGGAGAAACTTCAGGGGCTGTGTTGAGGAAAGAGTGTGCTAAGGGAATGCAGTGAACAAAAGTAATGAGTTTGTGTACATTGTTTTCTGTATGTGCTACAGACAGGGATGAAGCTTTAGGGCATTCTCACAGTGATGCAGAGCAGCATCATATAGCCTACTCAGTTTTGTTACTCTATAGAAAGTTCAAATGCCATAGACTAGGATAATGTTTTTGTAAATGGTTTCTGTTCATCTGATGCCAGTGGTTTTTTTAAAATATATATTACTTTTATTTAAGACCAGGATATGACCATTTTTAAGACAAAAAGATGTTGTGAAACAGATAAAAGAACATATAAGTATTACTACCTAAGGAAAAACTAAGATTTAATGCTGTATTTTCAGGAAGAGAAGTTTTAGCAGTTAAAGGAGCATGTAAGCAGTGAAAGTTCAAGTACAAACTTATTTTACTTTTTTTGTATTGATACTATATAAAAAAGAAAATTTTCAAAACCTTCAGCTCATAAACATAAAGGTAACTGTTGTGGTTGTAAAATTCTTCCAAGATGTTTGTGCAAATATGAATTTATGTTTACTGTTAAAATTTTAAGTCAATCTTTGCAAAGTAATCTTGATACACAGCCCAGTTTTCAAAATACCCAAAATTTAGAAAATTGCTTTTTCAGAGTGAAAAGAAGCAATAATACAAAAGGATTTTCCTCAACAAAAATAACAATATTATATTAAAATAACAGTGCATATAGTAGCGTGTGATGATAAATAGCATATTGTCCTATAGTAATTGCACTATAATAATGTCATCTATAATAACATGACACCTAATGTTTTTATATCTACTACCATGAGAAAGTGTGTTTTATGTATATTGTGGGTACAAACTTTAGAGCATTTGTCTATTTTCTTTTTCGTTTTAGGTTTTATATGAACAGTTCAAGTTTTTCTTGAATCTCTATTTTCTCGTCGTGTCCTGCTCACAGTTTGTACCGGCACTGAAAATAGGCTACCTGTACACGTACTGGGCTCCTCTGGTAAACAGAAAAATGCTATTAACTACAAGTTTTGGGGTTTTTAATTTTAGATGAAAGATTCATGTCTATGTACATTTCATAAATTTGCAATTGGTAAACTGCAGTGATCAAAGAACATAACAAAAGTAAAGTGCTAATTTGAAATGAAAGTATTTTATAGCAGTTACTCCAGTTGTTTGATAGCACTCCCTTCCACTTGCCTACCACTCTCCTGCCCCACAGCCTAGAGGTTTTATTAACCATCTAGTCTGAGTGAGTAGTGCTCTGTTCTGCCTGCTGGTCTCTCATGAGTTTTAAAACAAATAAACAAAAAGCTCCAGCTACTAGAGAAACTTATTGGGTGACATGAGTAATTTGCATGTTAATTTCTTTCAGTTTATTGTTATTTGTTCACTATTTCATGTTTTCAGACTAGGTCAGAATTGTGAGCTTAAATTTTTGCATTCCTTCTGTACCAGTTTTATGACAACCTTTTCTCAGAAAAATTGAGATGAAATACATGGATACATGGATAAAGCAGTAGGAAAGTATGTCTTGAAAATAAGTTATTAATTAAACATGCTTTTTCTAAATGATCACCCTGCCAGTTGCACTGGCTTCCTTTTGATATTTCTTTTTATTATTGAGCCCTCTGCAGTATTTTCTTGGGAAACTGTTCAAATCACTTGCTTCTGACTCAGGTTTCCTAAGGTTTGAAAAATGTATTCAGAGGAGAGACCTTTTGGTAGTCTGCCAGTGTATTCCCATGATTTGGAATTCTTTTCTTGTTTGTAACCAGATCATTACCTTCTCTTTCATTTTCTTTCTGGTCCCTCCATACCAGGTTTAAGGGCAAGAAGAACAAATGCCTTGTGTTCTAAACTTATTAAAAAAATGGTATTTTTCAGTAGCATTTATTCTCAGTGGTATTCAAGGGAATAGTGACATGCTGACTGCTTGAGTAAAGGTCGTTCTTAACAAGTCAATAGAGTAAATATTCTGGATTGATTTCATTGTTTTAATTGTTGTAACATGTGTCCTTTTAAGTATGGATAAATGGAGAGACTGTCCTGGGCGTTCTTCACACCTCTCTTTTCAGACAACTTTTTGCTTCTGCTGCAATCAAAAAACACTTTCAAGACAGAAAGCTTGTTCAACAGTGGGTTTTGAAATGGATATTTATGAAGGTCTTTGTCACTGACACAGTAAGAAAAGACAGAAGTCAGCCTTGTCTGGAACTTGCTCTCTTCACAGTGAAATGCTGTGTACAGCTGTGTACAGCTGTATAGGTTAATGGTGTAGTAAGGAAAAAAAATATGTTTGTCTTATTCAAGAATATTTTGAATTATGTTTCCCACTTTTCACATACACCTTGATAATACCAGTATCTCAGTGCTGCCTCTTTTTGCTAAACTCACTTTTTTCTACTTCAATAGCATTTCTATTAATGAACAAAGATAAAAGAGTAATTGAATGTTGAATATGGCTCAGTATCTGTGATGAAAATATAAAACATTTAAGGCCCATTGGGCTGCTTTTGTTGCTTAACAGATTAGTGTGGTTTTCTTTGAAGAGCACAAGAGTAGCTGTGACTTGTATTTTTTTCCCAAGATTTGAAAGGAAAATTGTTCACCCTAATACTTGAAACCAGATGAATAGAAGCTGTCTTAGGCTAGAAGGGTTTTGGTTTTTTTGATGGTGTATGTGGGTTTTATGGGTTGTTTTGTTTTGATTTTTTTTTAGAGGGTTTTTTGGTCTTTATATGTTTTGGGGTTTTTTATTTCAACAGTTTTTACAGCAGATGTGATACAGTTAGATCAAACTGAAGTTCTTAAAACAAGACTATTTTACTGATTTTTTTTGTCATTTGCACAGTAGGGAATGAACTTCTCATTTGTACTCCAGCATACAAAGGTTGTAAAGATTGCAAGTTTGATTATAAGCAGTATGCTAAAAATATTTACCTGCTTAAAGAAGCATGATAGGTTTATTTTGTAAAGGTTGGCTTTCCACTCTCCTTTGGAAGAGTAACAAGTTCCTTAGAGCAAATGAGGAAAAAGGGAAGTGTCTTTCTAAAATTGTTCCTCACAATCACGGCCAGTTGTACTTAGCTGCCCATCAAGGTATGGGGACTGCCAGAGGAAATTCTTGCACTTAGCACCTTGCATTCTGTGTTTTGGTCACTGTCTAGTTAACAAGATATGTGCAAATAGCAAATATATTTGAAGGTGCTTCAGGAGTGTCCTTTTTTTATGCTGCTAAAATATCTCTACTGCCAAGGCACGTGAAAATGCTGCTGCCAGAAAAGAGGACAATCTGACTGCTTATACCCTAGGAGTGAAAAGGAATTAATTTTGCATAGGCCCTTTTGTGTTCTATGTAGTTCCAATTTAATTGTAGCTAATGTAAACCTGAACAAACCAGAAGTGTTTCATTATAAAGTCACAACAGAGTAAGCCTTAGAACTTTGGTCTGGAACTCAGTAACAGCCCTAAAGTCCCCAAGAGCATTTCAGTCAACATTGCTTTAGGAAAGCTCTACAGCTTCACTCCTTTTATACTGCTGTGAGGTTAGGGGAAGGTTGGCTTACTGTTGGACTTCTGCAAGAAAAGTCTAATAGCATAAATTTTCTTCTCTAAAGTATTGCTGGATGTCTGAAGCTAGACAGATAATGTAGAACCTTCTCTGTTGGTGGATTTGTGAATATTTGGATTTTTTAGCCATTTTACTTGCAGTAATGCTAAGATCCTTGTACTGTTGAAAATTCTATTTCTCTTTCACTGATGGAGAAAAACCCAGGTGCTCAGTCTAAGCCAGGAGAAGTAAACTGAGAAAGTTTAGAGAGGAAACTTATGTGCTTATCCCTGAACTGTTCTGTATTCTTTTTAGCTTAACATCCTATGTGGCCAGAGACCATCATAGTTGAGTGAAGAACTCTGTGCACTTCCAGCAGAAGCTGCAGTGGCACTGTCCTCTGAAAGGAGCAGCCAAAGCATTTAGACACTTAGTATTTCAGAATAAATCCCACCCTTTTTTGCCAATATTTGTGATGTATTCCTGAGTAATTTTAAGATGGCAAACTAAACTAGCCATCCATTTATCTTTTTCCATCTGTTAGGATAAAGATAATTTTTCAGCATTAGAATTGGAGGCTTTTTCAATGTTTTTGGTAAAGCCCTAGAATTTGTGGGAGGTAGGGAGATACGCTTATTGAACCTATAAAGACTGTCTTTACCTTATCCAAAACATTTTTATTTTTTATATTTCAAATTACCATCTTAATTATGTGTATTTGGAGATGTAGTTACTCTAATTATATTTGTACAATGATCAAGTATGATTTTTTTTTTGCTGGACAAAACCAAGATATTAATTGTAAGAGATTGAAGAAAACACTCAAATCCAAATTAAAAAGAAGGTAATCTAAGCACATATTTTTACTCTGCATAGTGTTCATACTTGTTTATTTCTGTTCTAAAACTGGTAATTCTGAATTGCCTACTTGTATCTTTACCAGGGATTTGTTTTGACGGTCACGGTGGTACGGGAAGCTGTTGATGAATTTCGACGTTACAAGAGAGACAAAGAAATGAACTCGCAGTTATACAGCAAGTTGACAGTACGAGGTTAGCAAAACCATTTGTATAAATCCTTAAAATATTTCATCTTTTTCTTTCGTATTTGCAGACTTTCTGTTCAGAGAATAAATCTCAAGCTGCAGTATTCAGAATGAAACTGATACTGAACTAAATAAAGCATGTGATTTCCCTTAGATAAGTATGATTATTAAACTTGCTATTTTTAAGAAATTTTATAAATATTTTGTTTCCTGTAAAAAAAAAAGGTGTATGTATATAATTGTATATATTTTTGACGAATTCTGCTGTTTAGTATACCCTTACTTCAAAGTGCAGTTTTTCTCTGAAATTGGTATATGACAGTCACTCAACAGAATTGTCCACTATTTATCAAATACATAGGAAATGAGGGATCAGTAAATAATTAATCTAATTCACTAGGCCTGTTCAGACTTGGTGGATGAATTCATGCTTAAGAAAAGGAAGATGTATTGCAAGTCATCTTCAGTATCAGAAATATCAATTCGGTTTTTGCATATAATTTGAAATCTGTTTGATCATGTAGTATCAGGAACAGCCAGTTTTCTTTGTAGAAGTTAAGAAAATGAGAAATCAGTTATGATGTTTTTTGGACTCAAAACCTTTGACAGCTTTTCATGAAGACTTTTAAGGAAATGAAGTGCTTCAGATATAAAGTGACAAGTAAATTTAGTAGGATATTGTAAATTTTAAACATGGATGTAAGAGAAATAACTGTGTTCCTCTGTGCTTTTATGTGCTTAGCACATTTCACTGTTAGGTTGAGAACAGAGTGCCACATAGAAAGGTGCCAAAAATAATGAATAACCTATTACCAAGTCTAACGAGTACCCTTACAAAACAACACGGCCTTGCTGTTATCATCAGAAGTTGGTTTTTTATGCAGTATCCTGGGAAGTGTCTGTTAAGGATTCTTAGCATAAAAGTTATACAAGTGAGAAATTGTTTATGAATTGAGGTTGCATCTCAAGCAGTCAAAGTGTATGGCAGACATTGTGCCAAGTGTAAATTCTATTTTACTGATTTCCAACATACATTTCAGTGCACTTCTTAGTATATATTGGTGACAATTTTCTGTCAGTGGGAGAAGTTAATCTCACCAGATCCTGGAATCTTAATTAGCAACTAAACTCTTGGAATAGCTCTGGAAAATATTGTCTCCAGAAAAAATGGATGAAAAGCTTGTAATTTAATACAGGTATGTTCTGTCTGAAATCTTCTCCCTTTTTTTTAAAGTAATTGGAAGGTAAGCAAACAGGCAACAGTCTCATCAGTGATGACATAACCTAGCAGCTGACAGGCATTTATACTGATTCCTTGCAGTGTGGAGACTTGCCTTGTTTTCTGGAGTTTCCATACTGATTTCCATACAGTTGGCAACTGTAGGGAATAGTTGCTTGTTGTTCTTTCTTTCCTTGTCAGTTTGAAATAGTGTTACCAACATTTAGATGTACCACTGTGAAAATTTGCAAATGGCATAACAACCATTTGTTTAACACAAATGGTTGCATTGCTGGCCTCCTGATCTCTATAGTCATTAATACATTCTGTTAAGAAATGGACTCTAAGTGGCTTTTGATTCAAAGGTGTAATTTAAACTGGTGGTTGGCTTACTTATTTTTTAGATGTGTTGTGGTAGGCCACTGAACACTCACCTTTGAAATAGACAGTATTTACCCTATTCAGCAATAGTGTTAGTAATCTGAAATTCTTAGTTTGGGAAGCACATATATAGTTTATAGTTACCAATGTGGTGTAAATGTCAATACTGACACACCGTTCTAAGAGGGAAGTTCGATGCCTTTTGTGCTTTTTTTAACTTATGTTAGAGTTAATATTCGAGTTTCTAGACACGTAAGCAGGATTTAAGTAGAAGTTTTGGAATTCAAACTTTCTCTTTCACAGCTCATGAAATATTTAATGAGTTCTTATGTATTTGAGAAATTCTTCATTTTGTAGCATGTAGAAATACAAAAGTTGTCAAATGAAAATTGGATTGCAACGCCATGAGATGGCTGTTTTCTTGATACAGAATAGAGATTTTAAAGTAGTGTATAACAGTATTAGGTAAAGCCCATTAGTTATATCAGGAACTGACACACAGAGAGCAGTGACTTGTTGAAAGAAAAGAAGCTTTAAAAACGCCCGTTTTTAAGAAAAGCTTAGCAGCTTTTAGCCACAAATGTGTATGTCTATTTTTGATTTTAGTGTCTGTGTCATCATGAATTCATTCTTGGTTTTTGTTCTGTTTTGTGTATTTTTTTTGAAGACTGATACTCTGCAGAATTAAAGATTTAAGAACTCTGCTTGCAATCAACTCTGAATCCCACGTTGGCAATGATTTGTGATCATTGAACTAACTGTTTTGAGTTGTGGCCAATTTTAAGAGGGAAACGTTATTGCACTCACCACTCAAAATTAAGTTGTACTACACATTGCCACAAACTCATATATAAAATAATCAATAGGTGATAAATGACACCTTTTTCATAAAGCAGGGTTCATTCATAATAAGGCATTCTGAAACTGAAAGATAGTATTTTGAGACAAAAAAAAATGGTACTTCTTGCTATGATAAAATTAGACCAAAATTTTGTACCAGTTAGGAGGATTTAGGTATTTTTCTGCGCAAATTAATAAAGTCAAATACTATGATTGCATAAGCTACTTTTATAAATAACTTTCAGTATAATCTACCTAATTTTTCATGTTGGCAGTATTCTTCAAGTAGAAAAATTTGGTTGAGCTTAGTCTACTAACCTACAGACTAATGGTTTGGAGAAAGAAGGCTTTGTTACTTGCAAATGAACAAACTTGATACTGATTTAATTAAAAGCCTGAAAATTGATGCCACTCTTAAGAGTCACTTTTCAGAGTGGAACTGCACTTTATACTGCTCTAGCATCTTTTTTTTTTCCTAGTGATTTTATGACTTTTGCAGGTTTTACAGTCTTTTATTTGAAATAGTTCTTTTTTCCATCTCAAAGTAGAGAAACTGACATAGAGAGGTTAAGCAGGTTGCCTTTGTTCAAATTGGACAGTGGGAAAACTGAAAGCTAACAAGGTCGAGCATTACCCTTAATCACCTCTAGTTGGTTGTTTTGCAAAATTGTGTTTACTAAAGACACATAAACGTATTTGTCACAAAAGAAGTTAATGGAATCTGAATTGTGATTAATTACTTGAATAATGGTAGTGTGGGCAGGCTGATTTCTAAGCTGAAATCTTTTCATACAGAGATAAAAACTGGGGAGTCAGTGACTGCCTAACAGGGTTAACTTTGTTTTGGAGTCTTTCTTAGCCTTGGGAAATGCTAAAAGGGTAAAACATGTGAATGCTGTCTTATAACTTGCATGTTGCTAGAGCAAGAAGTACAAGCTTTTGAAGATAAGGGGATTCACATTAGTGACTTTTGAAGACATAGAATTTCTTTTTAGTAATTAAAAAATTTGAGTATGTGTTTGTTCTAATCAGTAAGTCTTTGCTTTTTTTTTGTAATAATGAGCTCTTCTGAGCAGGAAATCAAAGGAGAACGGGATGTCTCTGTTAAATGTTACTTATTTGTGCTTGGACAGGAATTGGCTGAATCAATGTCCATAGACTAATTCTGATCCATGAGATACCCAACATTGTGCAGTTCTCTGTTTGCCATGTAACATGGAAATAGTCAGTCACCCCTTTGTGAATTTGCTGTGTAACTTTGCACTTGCTGCATGTGAAGTTTGATAGCTTCTACTTTTTCAAGCCTTTGTGGCAAGTGATGAAACATGCAAATCAGCAAATACATTGAATTTTTTTACTGAGCAAATCAATAAAGTATACCTGTTTCCATGTCTGTCATGTGATTCTTTTCCCTTGTATACTTGATTATGGTATCAAATATCTTAATTTGTTCAGTGTATGGTGCATTCTGCTGTCTTAATCATCTTACTGAGATGCTTGTGCAAAATCTACTTTCTTTTTCTGCATACTGAAGTCTACAGATTCGTAATAGATAGTCTCCAGTCAGAATGCAAGTTTAAGTTGGAGGGGAAAAAGGGTATTCGCTTGAAATTACCTGGCTGATGAAGATTGTCTCAATTGAATTGTCCTTTTCTGCTTCAGAGCAGTTCGCTTCTGTATCCTTTTGTAGAGCAGAAACTGCAACGTGAAAAATTTTAGACCTGTCCACACAGGTTTGGCAAGACTTCTGTTTTATTTTCCTAAGGGACCATTATACATTTGGGACAGTTTCTTGTCTCATGCACTTAGGTATGACTGTTTAAGTGCCTATGAAAAGTCTCTGCTGTTCTGCAAAGGAATCACCTCAAGTTTATAAATAGGCTACTGTCTCTTTCATTAACCTGCAAAAAGCCAATTGATATAATTGTAAAACAATTTTAATAACTGCTATGCAAGAGAAAAAGTATGCAAGCAAATATGTTTCCTTTAAAACTGGAGAATTGAGAAAACTGTCTTGGAGAGCTATTTTTTTAATTTTTTTTTTTTTTTTGACTATTTCAGCTCTCCCAGAACAGATTGTCCTGTTTTTTGAAAACCCAGTTCATTAAAAAAAACCCCAACAAAACAATGTCTCTGGCTCTAGAGCTACAACATTATGTCTTTATTGCTTGCAATATTACAAACCTCCTGATGACTTCACTCCTGGTCTTTAGACCATTTGGAACTGATATATTTTTGAAGAATTGTATCAATTTTATCTAACTGATTAGGGAAACAGTAGCAATGACAGGAACAACTTGAAATTTTAATGTAAGAATTTGAAATAGAGGCCAGAAGAGAGGAAAAATCAAGGGGACTGTTCTCTCACACTTTTGCAACATGAGGAGATTGGATAAGAAAGAATGAAGGCTGTCCATTTTACCGAAGAGGAGACAGGATACAGAGAACCTCTCTAGAGTTTTACACTGGGAATTAAAGACTAATCTCAGTTCATTATATAAGACAGAGTTTAAAAGAAGGATCTAAGGACAGTACTTGCTCTGAAAGATCAGCATCCTCACCCTTGACTTTCTGTAGCTTTAAACTTTCCCCCTGTTGCCTGCCTGCTCTCTCCTTCTCCAACTCCTCATTATATTATGTGTACTCTAATTATGCTGGCAATTTGGGCTAATAGATATCAGGCAGTACTTCCATATGGTTCTATACTTTACTACTGTCATTCAAGAGTTTTGTATTTTTGGATTGGTGACAAGCTCTATTACCAACTCCACAGACAGTACTTCAGGCAGTATTCGAGGTACCATGGGTAAGATGGAGTAGCAACTTTAAAAGAATTTGAAAGTGACTGTTCTTTCATGAGTGGCACTCGTGTAGTGGAGACACTTTTTAGTAACAAGAAGTAAAGTATAGTTTATACCCATATTTTGTTTACTTCATTTTTTAAATTTTTTAAGTACTTGTTAGCACATACGAGGTATTTATTAGTTTCTCAAATCATTGCAGTTCATTTCAAATGGCTTTATCTTGGGAGCATAATGAATTACTACAGACACATTTCAGTGTTCCAGTTCTGCATAATTCTATATGTTGCTTTAGGCGAAAGCCTTGCGCCTCGGTGGACTATAAAGTCTGGATGCGCAGCAACTTCTGACAGCTTTGGACTTTTTATTGGTAATTACACAGATGGTGAAGTGTGTTTTGTTACAGAGATGTTTTTAGAGGAAAAATAGTTTGCTAAAATAATTTATGCAGTGAATAACATTCCATGTCTTTTTTTCTCTAAGTGCATCTTCACTAAGACATAGTGTTGCATTATTTTAACGTTCTCTGAAGTGGCATCTAATGAGTCTCATTTTTGCTAGTCTAAAAGAAAGTGTTATGTGTTGACTTTTCAGAATTTTAATCCACTTTTTTAATTACTGCCACATTTTGCCATTTAGTTTTTCATGGGATATGTCCTGTCATTCAAATTCGTTGTAGAATTGTCTTGTATGTCATAGGCCACTTCCCTAGGTGTGAGGATGTATAGGATGCTCTTAAGAAGACATGTTAGTGTCTAATTAAGACAGCGTTCTGTGCTGTTATACTAAGCCACCTATAAAACAGTATGATAAGGAAACATTTCAATTCATAATGTGAAATTGCTGGAATTTCTAGACTAAGTACAAACAGAGGTGCAGTGTGGGTTCCTGTTTGTATACTTGGCACCAGGAATTTTGCTTTATGTCTGCACTACATACTGTTGCCAATGAATGCTCTACCTTCTCTTGTCCTCTGAGGCTTAGTATCTTTTGATCTTTACTGTAGATGCTGTTAGAATATGACTGTGGAAAATTTGATTGTTTATGTTGATGAAATTGCTAGTAGTTGCATTTGATGGGTATTTCTGAGTGGTTTTGGTCATACATGACCACATAGGTGATGTAAATCTGAGCCTCTGCACAGCTCATACTAGGATTTTTGTGGGTTTTTTACTGTAATCAGTTGATTGGCTAATAAACTGATGAACATTATTAGCAGAAGAGTGGAAAACAATACAGGAAATGCTGTCCTTTTGGTAAAGCCAAGAGACAGAAAGCAAGATAAACATTACAGTGTTATTTCTGGTATACGCTATTCACTTCTAGTCAAAACTTGAGAATTTTTAAGGCAAATTCACAGGCCTGTGCAGTTGAGCAGGGGAAATATGTTGATTTTGTATCAGACTATTCTTTTAGTGGTTGAGCTTTAGTATTTGCTACTTCAAATTTAAAAAAAAATCATATGTTGACACTACAATAATTCCATAGTATCATGAAATTCTTGCAGAGAACTGCTGATGTTCTTGCTGCAGCTTTTTATGCCATCTGCAGTTTTATGCTACTCCTTCACCTTCACAAATGTTGATTGAAGATTATTAAAAAGTCTCATGGATTAAAGTCTCATGGATTTGGAATCTAACTTAAGGGGGTTTTTTTATACTTAGTTTAACTTGGGAGAGATGATGGTGCATTGATAAATCTACTACTCATAGTATTTTTGGTTAAACTACAAACTCATTGCTGCTCATTCTGTGCTTTTGTGGGTCTTCTGTTTTAATTCATTCCATCTGATTTTCAGTTAGAACCCTACCACCTTACCATGTTTTGACATACTTGCCATCTGATACCTGCTGATCAGTCTAAAAGAAAGTGTTACGTTAACCAAAAGGTCATACTTATGGGACTGTGTTTCAGCTCATCAGGATCTGTAAATGTTTGTGTTTATATGCTGAGAGTTTTTTTGGGTCTTGTTTGTTTTTGACTTGGAGAAGCAACTTTATTTATGGCAGGGACCTGGGATTAGAACTCATGCATTCTGTTGAGATCAACAATAACATATTTTGGGCAGTAGCTTAACCTCTCTATCTCAGTTTTTCAGTCCATCAAATAAGAATGTTAAAACTTAAGTCTTACAAACATTAATACCTTACAGAACATATAGAAATTAAATTGGAAAACATGCTGTGTATATTTTTGAATGAGTTGTTCACAGCAGTTACTGAATGGGCAGCTTCAGAGGATGAAAAGTCTCCCAGCTTTTGATATTTTACTTTTCTGAAATTAAATCTTCAGGCATTTCTTTTAACATCAGAGTAATTTACCTGTTTCCTACTATAATTGTCAACAAGTGTCACTTGCCAATTACATCAGTAACTTTGGTGGTCAGGCAAAGCTACCTGTTGGTAACTGGGCTGTGAATAACAACTTGTTTGTGTGAGAATGCTCCATGACTGTAAGCCTAACAACTCTTGACTTGTCAGACACAGAAGTGCTGTTTGGTAGGTGATGTGAATGACTCCTGTTTCCAATTTACAACTCTATTACTAATGCTGTAGGTCAGACTTGAGCATCTCCCATGCATTTGTTTTTACTGTAACACATATAGTAATATAGTATAATAGCTAACTGGTTACAAAACTAGAGTTTTTTAAGCAGTGCATTGTTTATCCAAATAGATGATTAATGTGTTCATCAAGGATCTGTTTTGTATAAACTGTAACATTTGCACCAAGCAGTAGCATCTTTAAATAATGCTTGCATTCTGGGGTTTATATTCTTGTTATTCTTTATTAATGTCTGCCTAAGTTGATTACATTTCTTCTTTTTTTTAAGGTAAAGTGCAAGTTAAGAGTTCAGACATACAAGTTGGAGACCTCATCATAGTGGAAAAGGTTGATACTTTTAAAATATATTTTAGAGTCTAAAGATTATTAACATGCTAATTATCTTCTGAAGAAAAGTGTATCAAGGTACTTATCTGTGAAGTACTAACTAGCTTGTATTTTAGTTCAAGTCCTGTTTGAGAATTTTCAAGGCAATCAGTTTTAGAAGTAATTATAAACTTAATTGAATGTAAGCATTTATATTTTATTAACTGGTATATGCTTAAATCTATCTTGTGAAGGTAATACAATTAGAGAACTAAATTCTCTGACTTGCTGTGCTGAATGTTTTAAGCTGTCTGATTACTGGTACCTTCCTTCTGATGCTCAAATTAGTGTTCTTCTGTCTGAAACCTTCAAGGATAAGCTTTATTTATTTATGTGTGTATATATTTATATATATATATATATGTATAAATATGTTTGTATTATCTAATTATAGTATGCATCTAACTATATATAATGAAATAACAAGAAAGTTTATATACTTTAAAAACTAAAGAAAAGCTTTCCAGTTTCATTGCAAATGGTGAGTGAGAGCTCACCATTTCTTTTTCACTCTGTGTTGACATACTAATAGAGACTTGCTTATTTCAGTTGCCTTTCTAGGCTGCTAAGAAATTATTGTGATCTTAGAATTCAGAGGTAACTATTTTTACTTACATTAGTTCTGGAAAGGTGACTCTCTTTCTGGGTAGCACAAAGTAATTCCCATCACACTTTCTGCTGAGAACTAATCCATGGAGGTGCTGGAAGGAGACACCTCAAGTTGAAGCTCATATCTGCTTTTGCTTGTTCTGGAAAGCTTCTGTTTCATTCCTTTCTATTTCTTCAGTAGTGCAAAGGAAAAACAATACACCCAAGTCTCATTTGGTTTGCTGCTCGCAGCTTAAAATATGTATCATTTCACGTAGATTGCACTATTTCTTTTTTCTTTTCCTTTCTTTTTGTCTGCTCTGTGTACCCTATATCTTTTGGGGCCTGTCTGAGCAGCATATACTAGCATGCACAAGTTACGCACTGATATGTCTGACCTTTACATTTGTTTTGCCTTACCCCTTGCTAATTTAGAGTGCAAGTGGAATCAGTTTGCAGGGGCTTGGTTGCACCTATTCCAAATTTTCTAGGAGACTGAGAGGTAGATATTTGCTTTGATTTTTATTAGATAACTTTTTTGGGCCTCCTTGATCTCTGATCTTTAAATTACTTATAGAGTGCAGGGAAGACTCTAATGACTACATAGGTAATCTGCCTTCACTGAAATTTACTGAAATCCATCTGTCTGTTGAGTTATACTAGAATTTGGAAAACTGGAGTTACTTTGGGGATCAGTCTGTCTTGTATGAGGTGGGTCATTAGCATCTATTTCAACATTATTTGCAGTAGTTTATCTAATGAAAAAAAAAGTAATGTTGAAGGATGTAGGGAAATAATGAGCAGTGTTCTTTTTGAGCAGATTTTACTCAGGGATCTCCATAAGATGTATATAATTGTTTGAATGTTGTATTTCAGCTTCAAGCCTCCCTATTGTCCCAGCAGATCAGATTTTTTTTCCTTTTGATCTAGCTGGGAGTGCCTTAAGACTAGTGAAATTAAATGTTTTCTGGTTCTGTTAAGAAGTGTATTTTGTTGGAGCAAGCAGTTTTCAATTTTAGAGTATGACTCTTAAGCCAAAGAACCAGTCAGGAGTGAAATGTTCAATTGCTCACTCTAATGGCATAGGAACAAGTTAACATTGTATTTGACTGGTAGATGCATCCACAGCATTTCTGCAGTGAAATTAATGACTCATTTGAGCTGAAGATCCATATGTTAACTAGTGACTGCATCACAAATACTAACAACTTAAGTGAAAGGCCTTTCTAGATTTAAACCTTCAATATCCTCTGATTATTGTCCTTTTTTTAAATAGTCTTCATTTCTAAGTATCTTTTAAGTGACTGTAATGTGCTTAAAACAGTCTAGTTTCAAGCAATATGTCTATTGTTCCAACTGAAACTTTTGCAGTACACTATTACTGGGACAGGAAGAAGTTGGAATAGGTGAAAATGCTTTTTTTAAAAGCTAAAGAACATTTGTGTATGTAAGCTGAAAAATGGTCCCCTGCCTTGAACAGACAAGCTACTTCTAGATGTATTAAGATAGATTTTTAGTTTCCAGTGGGAGCACAGATGTGCACAGTGATCCTAAATGAGACGATTGAAGGGATGAGTTGATGGTTCAGATATTGTTATTTAGACACTGTAGCTTATTGACAGTTTCGAATACACTTTGGAGGTGAGAAGAGGGCATAAAACTTAACACAGTTAGTAATAATAACTACATATTTATGTAACTACCTTTAATAATAACAATACATAATAGTGTTTTAAAGCATGCAAAACTGTAGTACTTTATGTTAAAACCTTGAGAGCTTTTCTTGGAGCTGTAAAGGGACACAATTGTGGGTTTTTCTTTACCTCGGGTGTAAAGTGAAATTAATCCAGCATTTGCAAGGATTGCAGTTAATGATAGCATGCAGTATTGCACATCATGCAGATCCAAGAAGGCAACTGGGAAGTGCCTCTTTCATTAATAACTCAGAAGCAAGCAGGAATACTTTAGTCAATGAAAAAAATAGATGGTTCATTGCATGACATGAGCAGAAATGACAGAAAATGCCAAATTCTGAGGGTCTCTAGTTATGGTCAGTTGAGGGAATTGAAAGACTGATGAGGGAACTGGGAAAGTTTATGTAAATAACAGTTTCATGATAATTCTGTGTGAAAAAGGCAAAAGTAATTCTTCTAATGCTATTAGAAGCAATATTTTTAGAGTGAATATCATAGCCTGTGTTGCAGGGAAAGATAGGTTGTTCATAGGTTTTCTTGTTTGCCAATCTGGCTAGTATTCCTGGATGGCATAGAGTTACTCATTGGAACCCATATATTGGGGAAGCACCTTGCGTTGACCGTTAGATCTCTAGGACTGAATCTGTAAGTCTGCAAACAATGAGACAAAGGAAAGCCCTTCTTTTCTGGAGCTGTAATTCTGGCTAGATTTAAGCAAAACAATGTATTCAAGTCATTTTCATTACTTATATACTGAAATTTGAATATATATCAGTAAACATTTCTAGCTTCATCTCCATGGTAATTGAGATTACATAGTTTCTCCATGGGTTTCTGAATGCTTGAAGTTGTATGTGTTGTCATTTTAACTTGTTCTACTTTGATAAATATGACAGGAGAATGCTAACATGATTGACATATTGCTGCTGTTTGTCTGTGTCAATGTACAACAGAATTTAATTTTCTCCATAATGAGATGTTAAAGATTTTTGTAGCATGCTTGCCATCTGTTTCCATGTAGTCACTCTTTTATAGTGGGGTATTTTTGCACTCCAGTGTCAGCAGTAATAATGTCAGTGGTTTTTGGTATCTAGTACTCCTGGAGTATCTTCCTGCCCACTTTCTAAATATGAAGAGCCTGATGAAAAATAAGATGTCAGTTTTAAATAAAGACAAGCCAGTCTCTAACCTTCCCTGCGTAGTAGGATGCATTCAGTTATGTTTATGCAGAAAAGCTTACATTATTTTACAGGAAAGAGAAATGAGCAGAGAGAACCCAAAAGGAGGCAAAATCAGTATGCTGTTTTTTTTCTATTAAAATGAGGAAATACTCACATGACTGATTTGATCACAGTCTGTAACTTCCTCATAGAGACAGTGGGGGAGGAGGAGTTGCTGATCTCTTTCTGGCGATCAGCAACAGGGCACAATGAAATGGAATCACAAGGACATTTAGTGATGGCTCAAGAGGTCGTGGTTTTAAACCAAGAGAGTAGATTTAGATTAGATAGTAGCCAGAAATTCTTCACCATGAGGTTGGTGAGACATGGGAATGGGTTGCCCAGAGAAGCTCTGGTTGTCCTGTCCCTGGAAGTGTTCAAGGCCAGGTTGGATGGAGCTCTTAGCAACCTGGTCTAGTGAAGGCTGTCCCTTCCCATGGTTTGGAACTAGGTAATTTTTAAGGTCCCTTCCAACCCAAACCACTCTGTGATTCTATGAATGAGACTGTGTCAGGGGAAGTTCTGGGAAAAGGGTCTTTGCTGAGAGGCTGGTTGATCACTGGAAAAGGCTGCCCAGGGAAATGGTCATGGCACCAAATCTGTCCTAGTTCAAGGAGTGTCTGGATGATGCTCTTAGTCAGATGGTTTGGCCTTAGGTAGTTCCCAAAGATGCAGGGAGTTGGACTTTGTGATCCTCATGGGTCCCTTCCAATTTGAGATATTCTGTGATTCTGCCCAATTTCTCATCCATAAAGTACCTGAGTCTTGAATAGCATGTACCAGGTGAATGTTTCATTTACTGAATGAGAAACATGGACCCTCTGTGGAAGCTCATAATGACTTTAGAAACCTGATACCTCATTTGTATTATTAGAATTTCTACTTAGTTCATTATTAGATCATTTGACTGTTATTTTTGCAAAATTTCTGAATGTTGGTCGTGTTTTAGCTTGTTTACAAGTAACTGGAAGTTTGTAGGCATGAAGTCAGTAACCTGAAACTTGTGTAATGGATTTATGTCAGAGCTGGCAGGGAAGCTGCAAAAATGTATAGTTAATCTATAGGAAGACTGGATAGCTGTTTAATTGTTATTGTCATTTAAGGACAGAATTATTTAATTTTCAAGTTGTCTTTTCCTTTTTCGCTTGTTTCATCTGATAGGTGCATAATAATGTAGTTTAAGGTTAATGTTTTTACTACAGTTTTTTTCAAATCTGAATGAGTTATTCCCAGTTGAATTTGGCTCATGGTGGATAATAAATTTCACTACATGTGTAATTATTACCTGTTATGAGGCAAGATTTTAAAAAATGCTGTACTAGTTGCAGATGAGCAGCCTCTTCAAGGTGAATATTACTGGCATTCAGGCAAACACAGAAATTTTATTTGTAAAAGCACAAAGAGTTAAAATGAAAATTGCTGCAAGTCAGTAGTACTCATGCATGGAAGTGCATAATTTTAAGGTATGCAGAGGTCTTTTTGCTACCTTCATAGGATTTTTAGGTAAACTAGAATATGCATCTCTTTTCTAGTGTTTCCCAAATTGCTTGCTTTCCAAGCATTGTTTTCCTTGTAATAGTACCATCTCTGTAGCCCTTTGTGGCCCCTATATATTGAACTGCCCATAATGAATACAGTTGCAGTTGTTTCCAGTCCCATTTCTCAATTGATGTCCTGGAGAGTATGTGACAGGGAGAGGTCAGAGATTTAGAGAGTTTACATCATCTTACTTTCAAGGCACAGCCCATAGTCTGGCCGTTGACTCTGGCAGATCTATTCAGATCGCACTATTCCAAATGGCAGTGTTGTGGCTGCATGCTCATCTTGGGACAGTTTCTTTGGAGTAACAGAGAACTTCTCCTGTAGTATCCAGGATGTTTTTCATCAGAAATAATATTGCTATGACTGAACAAATGTTAGAGTTCAGCATTATATATGGGGAGAAACATCAGCTTCAGTAGTGTTGTCTGGTTTAAATACACGTTTATTCTCCATTGAGAGTGAGACTGAATTTTTTTGCTCTCTGAACTGATTTTTATGGATAGTCAGGCATAGTATTTTGAAGGTGTCACACAAAGCAGTGATTATTTATCTTGATGTATGTATTTTGAATTGTTTTATTGGTGGGAATCAGGAGTGTATTTATTTGAAATATTTTTGTTTGGCTTTGAGTGAAGGGAAAGTGCTGCCTTCAATTAAAGTGAAAGGTGGAGGGTTAAAAATAAAAAGCTGTCTGTCTTTGAATCAAACCAGTTTGGGGATGTTGGGTTTCTTTCTCTTTATAGTAGTGTTGTGTTATTAATTGTTGAGATGGACGACTGACTTGGTTCAAATGAGCAAGAAATATCCCTCTGTGTTTGTGTTGATTCCTCTATGAGGTTTATTGAATTTTTACTAACGTGGTTTGGCAAGGTGCTGGGAGAAGTGTGTTCAGAGCTGCTTTGTGATGACTGCACTTGAATTTCATGTAAATACAATTTTGAACCCATCTTTTTCTTTTATAGTTTGTCTTTATAATAACCCATAGAACTCATGTACTTTGATACAGTGAATCAAAGTATTGTGACTAGGATTACCCTTACAAAATTTATGGGTGGGACTGAGTGCTGTGTTCAGTACATGAGGTACTCCATTGCTTAATGCCTTGCCCTCATCTTCATTGTTGTTTATTCTGTATAAAATAATTAGACAGTTTTCTGTAGCTGGGAGTTCATACTCAAAATAGAGCCACAATTGAATTGTTATTGCAGTATCAGTTTTGTGGTTTGATTATAATTGCAGTGTGGAATAATTGTGTAGTTTTGAAATGCTCATATACTGAATTGAGGCTCTTAATTTTTTATGTTAAGTAAATTTGTTCAGTTTTTAAAGCTGAATTTGGAGGTTCATATATGCCATGTGGTTGGCTTTGTCACTGTATGTGTTCTCTTTTCCACTCAGTTAGACAGTAGAGCTCTTAAAAATTAAAATATGGTGAGCCTGAGGTATGCAGTGGCTGTCAAGGCAATATCAACCAAGCATAACAGGGAAACCTGAAATTTATTCTCAAATGGAGAGACTGTCTGTATGAAAAATATTTGTTTGCTGTGTTCTCTTAATGAGTAATCAGAAACGAATACTAAGAAATATTTGTGAGCATGAAACTTGTAAAGCCATTGCTGCTACATTTTTTTAATTGGTTAAAGGTAGTCTGTAAATGAAATGCAAATTAATCTCTGAGCATGGCTTCAATATCAAACTGTACAGCATGTGTCATGCTGCACGTAAGTTGTGGTGGAAGAAACTGCAGTTCAGTATGGTATCTTCTCTTATTACTCTGTCCACTCTTCACTCTGGTCCCTGACAACTTTCTGTGATGCTTTTCCTTTCCATTCCTATATCTCTTTCCCGTTTTGACATGTTGGTTATTTTTACTTTTTCCAGTTTTTTGTTCTTACACCCTCAGTTGGCAATGTGTAGCTGGTGAAGAAGTGGAGGGAGAACTAAGGATTTGGGTAGCTATGTAGCAGCATGTGTGTGGGAGAGTGATATTCGTTTTGTTTAACCTGTGAAAGCTTAGACTGGCCTTTCTGTGGTCAACAAATAATTGAAAATGTGCTTTGATATAGGTAGTTGTGTGCTGGAAAGGGAAATAGCAGAATAGGTGTGCAGATGCACTGACTACATATGTGGCTCTATAGCTTAGATAGTGAGGAAGAAATTCTGTTCACTTTAGATATGTGAAATAGGAAAATGCCTTTCCCCAATTTGCTGTTTGCTCTGTGTATGTTTGTGTGTGTTGGGGGAGAGAAGAATGCTTGGTATACATAATGTTCACTACTTTGAGTCCCAAGACAGATATTTTAAATTTCACTTTTTTTTTTTTTTCTATTATATATGCTAACTGAATGTCAGCGTTTTGGTCACTGAAGTTATTTAAGATTTTTCAATTAGATATTTATATTCCTGAAGTACTGCTTTCAGTCAAGTAAATGTTAATCTGGTCTTCAGGTATTTATGATTCACTTATAAGGAGCATCTGAAAGGATTAACTGTTGTTTGCTTATTGTATAATTTTTCGAAAATATTGATTTCTGAATTGCAAATGCTGAATGTAAAGTATTGTGAGAAATCCTATTTTAATTGAGTTTCAATCCAAGTGTGACCTTTTGGTGATAGATCTTACTGGACATTTGATTGGAATTCACTTTTTTTCCTACTTATAAAAATACACCTTTTTTTTTTTTGTCTCCACTCAGAATCAACGAATCCCATCTGACATGGTGTTTCTTAGAACATCAGAAAAAACAGGTATGTTTTGACAATTCACATTGGTTACATGCTAAGTAGGTGGCTGTGGTAAAATTTTAAATTGTGCATTGTGGCCAATTTGAAACGGTCAAGTAGATTGATGTAGCTCTACCGTCATATGATTAATTGGGAGAGAGTCCATATGTCAGAAATACAGTATGCTTGCATCATAAACCAGGAGTGATCTTACTGTGAACATGAGACATCTTGTTTCTCTAAATAGATGTTTTTCATGAATTTTAACAAAACATTTAAATATTAAACATATTTAGCAAGTATGTTTAAGTTTGTGATTAAAATTGTTATTTTTGGCAAAATGTTTTGCGGTGATCTAAAACCCTGAAGTAACTGATTTTTTTTATTTTTTTTTAACTTAAAAATACTGTCACTTTTGTCAGTCAAAAAAATCTCCAGGAATTTTCCTGAGTGGAGAAAAAAAAGTACTTCTTGTTAGCTCTATTTCTCTTCACATGGTGATAGGGGAGTACTCTTAATCTTTGAGAAACAAATATTTTCTGTATAGGAACCCTATAAATTACAGCTGTTTTGTAAAGTTTAGGCATTACTATTGGATGCCCCGCTGTATAACTCAAATGGGTTTTCCTTTATATTACCATTTCTCTTCTGTTCCTGAAGAACTGCCTGGTATTTGTCAGACAGCACTAAATTTCACAAATAGCTGTGATACTGGTAAGCCTGTATTAGTGTCATTTCGTATTTCACTGTGGCACTCGAGGTCTATCATATATTTCAGATGAAAGACTAAATTTGCAGAGATCATTTGCAGGAGAAGACAAAAATATTTCTGATATCCTGTGGAACACAACTAGAGCTACATATTTGCTAAAAGAAGAAATTACTGTATAGTTACTGTGTTTTGCTAATGACTTTCAAATGCTGATTAGAGTCAGTTGATCATCTATAACTGGCCTGGGCTGACAAAGTTTCCTAGTAGTCTTTGTGTAAGCTCTATCTCCATTACATGGTCTTTTCTTTTTATTCCCTCTCACAGTACCACAATTTATTAAAAAGCATAATGCTTTTGACAGTTTGTATGCAACATGATTATAAAATGATTGGTACTGTCCTTACTGCCCAGAACGTGTTTCAGCTCAAGTCACAGCTCCTAGAGAAGTAGAAAATAGGACAACTTCTGCACCTTTAGAAGAATTACTTTAAATTAGGTTACTTGCATTCAACATGTGAGTGGTAGAAAGTCAGTATGTGTTGATCCAAAATTTTCCTAGCTTTTACTAGCCTATGTTGGATTAGATCTTACATATCAAGTTGTTTGGAAACAATCATCATCTACTCCAGCAGGAGTATGTACCAGTTGTAATTTAAGTCATGTGCACAAAGTGGAAACATGTACGAAACTCAGTGTGTAACAGTGTGCAGTGTTTGATGTTGTAGGAGCATCAAGAACTGTTTGTCTGGTGAGCTCTATCTTGCTCAACATAGGATCCTTCCAGCAATTTGTATGAGATGTGTTGTCTCTGCAGGAATAAATGAACAAGAACATGATGAGACAGTTGTCTAGCTTGCAGCAAAGCAAGTCCTAAAATTATGTATTTTGCATACCTGCACTATAGCTTGTTTTTCTCCTCATTAATTTTTAAATTTCTGAATTCTGCTTGTGAAGTTCTAAGACTCTGTGTAGTCTCCCTTCCCTGTAATACTATTAGTTGAAGGATGGGGCACAGGTATGGTTCTCAATGAACAATAAAGGCCAGAAATGCATCTGCACACGATACCTCTGTGTCTTGACTAGAATATATATGAATAGTAAATCTTGAAGGGCCACAGTTAATAGAACTTAGGCTATCTCTTTATCAAGATATAGATGGGGGAAGGGAACAGGGTGAATCCCTGTGTCAGAAATGTGTGAAGAAAATATTTTTGAATTTAAAATCCATCAAGCCCAGTTCTGTGCTTAAGTGCACTTCAGTCAACTTTCTTTGAATGTCATAATTAAACTTTTTACTCTAAGAAGCTCCATTAATTTGCTATCCAGAAAATAAAGCTACTTGATTGGTAAGTTTTTCATGTTGTAATAACAGACTTTCTGTAACTGATATTAACAAAATGCTTGTGAGCAGTTTGAAAGAGTTGTGTACCTGCTATGTAAATATTCATGGTAATGTGAAGTGAGTAAAGAGCAAATCGAGTGAAATCTTCCTAGAATTCTGATGTAAGTTATTTATGTAAACTTCTGCTACACGTGAAATGTGAATTTTAACATTGAAAATGCACTTTCTATAAACAAGCAACAGGTTAACTAGTTTTATTGGTGTTGCACTTCTTTAAAAGCAAAACGGGAAGACAAAACATGCAAAAATAATCTCCTGAACTTCAAGCATATGGCAGTAATCGTTTTTTTACTAAAGAATGAACACTTACATCTGTAATTGTTTCTTCCTGATGTTGCAGTTTTGACTGATTTATGATTTAATTTATAGTTGACACTTTTAAGTACTTTGTGAAACAGTTTTTGCATGGTTTTATGTTCTATATGTAAGTTTATCTTCTGTGCAATAAAGCAGTTTAACTATAGCTTCTTACTATAAATCTGTAAAGAGTAAAGTGAAGAGTTTGAACTAATCTTAAAATCCAATCCACCCTGTAAGCTTCTTCTGGGACAAAGTACTATTTTCCGTCTTCAATATTTACATTACATATTGATGTAGTCTGCGGCACTGCAATATCCTGGATCTTCAGTCAAAAAAAGAAGCCTTTTGAGTTATAAATGAGTAGTTTAAAAAGTTCAGCCTAAACACCACCTTCCTAATGCATTTTTAGGAATGTTGAGTTTTCCAGGATACTTTTAACTCTGTGTAACAGAAGCTACATTTTGGGATATCAATGTTGTTTTGATAAAACTGACTTCTTATTAGATGGAATTTTCCCTGCCTTTCTTTATTAGATGCATTGTCTTTTAGCTTCTTCAGAGAGTCTAATGACTTATGACATTTGTGTGTGTGTGTGTAATTTCTGTTTTTTAGTCAGACTTTTGCAAAAGTCATAGTCTGAAGACTGATATAGGTGGGACTTTGTATTCATGTGACAGTCCATAACATTGGTATTCCTCTCTTTCATGAACGGAGGCAGCTACATGGCTGTTCATATTTAGAGTTCGGATTAATTCCCAGGGGGATGGAGCAGGTGGAAATCACTCCTCAGATGTGAATTCTTTGCTGCTGTCAGGCTCCCCATATAACAGAGGTTTCCAAAAGATCTTAATTGACTTTCAAAATAAATAAAAATTTTAAAAGAGTGGAAAAATTTATGAAATAATATGTTGAGATTTTATATATTTTAAAAGGTAGGAGGGGATTAGTTCTGGCCCAATCTTGGATTTGCTCATTATATATGACAGAGGTGACAAGCAATTTGGAAGATTTGTCCCATTTATCAGCCTTTCACCAAATGAAAGGAAACGTTCATGCTGAGCTGGCTACAAAAGATAGTTTAAAGGTTATTTTCATTTTCTGTATAAGCAGGAGTCATGCCAAAAACAGCTGACTACCGTAGTGTAAAGCTGTTACACAAATGTAGGCAAGAGCTCTGTTACACCAATACAAGGCTCTGTTGCTGAAATTAAGCTAGATCCCGAGTGGCCCTTCACGTAGCTTTCAGGTCCATTTTTAAATTGCTGATCATGCCCTCTGCATTTTATTTGTCTATATGCCACCTCAGCCATAAATCAAAAGCTAGACAGAGCATTCCAGACATCATCATATAACTTTATAATTGTCTATAGGAACTGGCACCTGGAGCATGTGTTAATAACTTCAGCATTATGGGAATATTAACAAAGATATTGTGTGTGTAAAACACGAGAAAAGTTTCAAAGAGTAACTCTTTCCTTCTTTAAGCTGAAATCCTTGTACTCTACAGTGGCTGTGCTTTGGCTTGGTAACTTGGTTGTGTCTTGTTTCAGTGACTGGCTTCTGATCCAGGTCAGGTATTTCTGTGCTAACATGTGTAATGTTCTGAAATGAACTGGATCTGGTCCTTCATGTGTTCATAAGACTTGGTATCTCTGGAATATTTGTGCTCTGGTAATTTTTAAATGTGAAATTCTGAAAGGAACACAGATGTTATAGGGTGGCTACCAAGTGTCAGTAACAACTGAAGTTGGGGGGATTTTTTCCTCCAAGCTTTTCATTTACACACCTCCAGTAACCTCAGATTCTTATTACTCATGGAGAAAAAGTGGCATATAAAGTGGCTGGTTCTGAGCTAAGCAAATGTTGATTTTAGCTACCAATTTTTTCTAGGTCCTAGGTGACTGTTGGAGCTAACAGCTTGGCTTTTTTCTTATTTATGTGGGTCTTCCATCCTGTCTTTTTTCACAGAAATTCAAGGCACTCCATAACCTTGAGATCATTAATCTGCCATACTTGGTTGAAATTGGCCACAAGGCAAAAGTTACTGGAAGAAAGATGGCGTGGCATTGTACATGGAACTAGGGCTAAACAGACTATTTGCTGAGGGGTATTTGAGAGCCAAGGGGTAATGAGCTTTAGGGCTTGAGGTGTGCTCCACAGACACTAGGTCTGCAAAGAATTGTTTCTATTCTGTACTACTGCTAATTACTTGGGGCTGTGACAGACTGACCACAGCACTGTTGGGATACTGGCTTTTGTTAGTGTAGCTTTTTAGGGGAATCAGAACTGATTACTCTTAGTTAAACACTTGTTCTTGTCACCAAGGTCCTCTTTCTCCTCTTTGTGATGGTATGAAAAATAGAGCTGGATTTTCTCTTCAGCCTTTTCTTGTGACACTGAACTTCCAAAGTGTAAAGTGAAAGTTCTTTTACTGGTCTGCTTAAGCTTTTCTGACAACAGTATTTGAACCTTTTGCATGTCTTCTGCATGGAGTTGAGTATTTTGGTAGGCACTTGATTCCATGTAGAGTAACAGTCACTGCTTCTGGAAAAGTAGTATTTTTTTTCCAAGAAGTAGAGTATTGCATTAAGATATTTCTCTTCTAAGAAACTTGTAAATTTTGTAAAAAAAGTAAATGTAGAAGTCTGGTAAAATAAGGTTACAAATTTATTTTAATAAATATACTGTATACTTCTCAGTAGCTACCAAATTGACAAAAGGCTGGGAGGTTTTATTTTTTATTGTTAGAGGTGGCACTGTGGAGAGAGCAATTCCCACTGACTGATCAGTTCTGCTGCTGTCAACTGTGCTGTCATTCAAAAATTTTTATCATAAACCAATTTCATTATTGTATGTCTTTAAATCCAATATATAGTAATTTACTTGTGTGGACATTCCAAAATACTGTTTGTCTACCACTACTACACCTGTGCAATGCAAACAGTAGGGAGATGGAAAATCATTTAAAAATTCTCACAATCCTTCGTGAAGAATCTTTAATTCTTTGCAAGGTAATTCCAGTTGCTACATCTGGTATTTTTCAGGCCAGAGTTACATTATTTTGGTCTTACTTATGTGAGTACTTAAGGTAGTATTGCGGAGTGGTTGAGGTTGGAAGGAATCTCCAGGTACCATCTGGTCCAACACCGCTGCTCAAGCAGGGCCACCTAGAACTGGTTGCCCAGGACCATGTTCAGACAGGTTTTGAGTGTTGCCAGGGAGGAAAATTTCACAGGCTCTCTGGGCAGGCTGTGCCCGTGCTCAGTTGTCCTCAGAGTTAAAAAATTAGTAATTCTTGTCAGCTTATGTTCAGAGGTGTTTTATGCCACTGAAAAGAGCCTGGCTCAGTCTTTTCACCCCTCCTCTAGGTATTCATAGACATTATTAGGATCATTCCAGAGCCTTGTTTTCTCCAGACTGAATAGTCCGAGCTCTCTCAGAACTTTCCTCATGTGCGAGAAGCTCTAGTTCCATCATATTTGTGGCACTCTGTTACACCTTTTCCAGCATGTATGGGAGAGCCCTGCACTGGATGCAGTATTCCAGGTGTGGCCTCACTAATGCTCTGCAGAGGGGAGGGAACACCTCCCTCGACCTCCGGCAACACTTCACCTAACACAGCCCAGGATACCAGTACCCTCTTCTGTTGCAAGAGCGTGTTACTGGCTCATGTTTGACCTGGTGTCCCCCAGGACCTCCAGGTCCTTTTCTGCCAAGCTCCTTTCTAGCTGGATGGGCACCAGCATGTACTGGTTATTCTTCACCGAGTGCAAGATTTTTTTCACCATTTATTGTTCAACTTTAAGGTTCATGTCAGCCTGTTGAGGTCCCTCTGGACATCCCCCACTGTGCAGATCAGTGTCTTGAATGCCATTTATGAAACTATTTAAAAATTGTATACTTAGGTATAAAATACTAGTTGCTAAGATATTTATACTTTTCAGAATTGTAGACAAAAGAGTAATCTCGCATTAAAATTTACAGTTAAGAGTTTTCAGGATTCTTTACTTGTAATTACTTTAGCAACAATGGTATGAGTAAAATGGAATAAAACAGGAAAAGAATTTTTATTTTTAAGCTTTGTAGCAATTCATTTCTGTAGCAATATAACTGTCTCAGATGGGATCTTTATTTTAAATACTAACCATTTTACTGCTGTAAACTCCACAATGCAAGTACAGACTTAAGCAGTCACTCATATAACTTGATTTGCTGTTGGAAGGAGCTATGAGTTAACCAGTAAAGGCTTACTCAAGAGTCTACCATCTCAAAGTCTGCTAATTAAAGAAAGGAGCTGTTTTGAAAATGGTGAGTTCTGAAGCATTTCTCTACTAAAAAAGAAAGCATTGTGCCAGCATGTATGCTTTACTTGTTAAAAAGATCCAGTTTTGTAATCTTAAAAAGCAAGTATTAGTAGAACATTTACATCAAAGAATGAAACTCCAAACTTACTGCAAGGAAAAATACAATCACGGTGATGCTATCTATTTATTCCATATTATTCTGTTTATTCTGGACAGTTAGGAGTAAGTGTTCTACAAATAACTTAATTGTCTGAGCCCCAGCCTGTTCTGAAACTTCAGATATTTAAAAATCAAACCAGAGGAAAAAATGTCAGTTTGAAATTCAGTTGTGCAACTGATGTCTGTTTTTATCTCTTCATAAAACCAGCCACCACAGAATAATAAGGCTGAAGGAGTTGCATTTGTCACAGATTCTGGAATTTTCTATTATGTTTAGAAAACAAGCATTCTAAAACCTACCTGTCTGGAAACTAAAATGCTTTGAAAATCTATTGCTATAGAGAATGATAAATGACTGGAGTTAAGTTTTGCGCATACGGCCAGATAAAAGTTTATCTTCGGGGCATGAATAGCTGCCAACAATCTGTCCAAACTGCTTTAATCTGTTTCTATGCTTCAGTTCCTATTCTGGTTTTAGCATTTGATTTAAGTCAGGCTTGAAATGTTTTGGTATCTACTTTAAGCCACTGAGTAATAGTAATTCAGTGTGATCAGCTACTTGTTTAAGATATCGTCAGATAGTATGAATGTGATGTGGTGGAAGGAGGTGGTCTCAGCAGGCATTAAGCCCCCAATAATACTACTCTTTCTATATTAGAGATGTAAAATTACACAGTAAAATGTTATTAGTAGATGTATATTTCATTCAGTAGTTATTTTATTTTCTGTGCGTACTTGGGTGACTAGCACAATGCATGTGTTTCATTAGATTTGTAGCAAAATTAGCAGTAATGAATAAATATTTTACTATTTATTTATTTGTTGTATTTAGGAAAAAAGCAAACCAGTAAGACTTGGAAAAAATGTATCTGTAAGGAGGCTGTGCATTGTGTTAGGCATAAAGTCACCTGTTTCTGCTTCCCAGTGGTAATGCATCTCTCCAGAAATATAAGGGCATTTGGTGGCTTGGCTGCAGTAGTAGTCCAAATATCCCGAAATCACAAACAATTCCCCCATTTTTGGGAAACAACTTCGAGGAGCTGAAGGTGAGAATCATCAAAGTGAATCTCGGAGACAGGGCAAATCAGGCAACCAAACTATATGTATATTAAAAACTGATAGACTGTGGGTATATTGTGCAAGGCTTTGAAAATAAAAGACAAAGAAATTACTCTTGCAGAAGTAAGGTTCTAGAATTCCTTGTATAGAAGCAGTTTATAATATGGTGCCTGCAAGATATCTATTCAGAAGATTGATACCATGCATTATGGGGTGTTTTAAGCTACTGGCACCTTTCTCTTGTCTTGGAGTATTGAATTTGGGGTGGCTTTTTTTTTTTTTTCTTCTCTTTACCTCAAGGCTCTACTGGGCAAGCTGTTAATGTTACTCAATTCTTTGAAATGATTGGAAAATGTCTTTTGGTAGGCCTCATCTTTATGGTGAAAAAGCAATTTCTGCAAAACATACAAAGGTCTTACTATTAAGTTGAATGAGGAGCAATCTTGCAGTAGTTTTAGAGTTGTCCCCCTAAAAACTTAGAAATGCTCCTCATATCTGTCTTGATGTATTCATAAGGAAAGGATGGCTTGCACATACTGATCTGATTCTGGCTTTTGTATGGGGCTTGAGGTGTGTGGCTGGCTGGAGTTGGAATGGAAGCTTGTGTAGACTTGGACTATAGTCTAGCAGCTGTCTTTCAAGTTGTAGAAAACATAACTTGGAGCAACTTGCCTTGTAAGGAAAAACCAGCTGAGGAGAGCACTGGGTTTTCCGTGCAAGTGTTATGGCCCGTGTTGCCACGGTGTCATTGCTCTTGGTACATATGAAGGCTAAAGGCAATTTAGCTCAAACACTTCACTTCTTCGGTTACATTTCTGATTGCAGGGTGTCCACATAGCTTTGAACAGGCTTCCTCTGTCTGTCACATAAAAAGAAAATGTTAAAAATAGAAATCCTCTGCTTTTTGGCTGATGAAATCTTCACAGCTGGGTCTGTTTCTTCTTCCCAGTTACAAAACTGAAAAGGAGAATGTGCTTTTCTCTGCAAAATTTTAACCAAACGTTTATCCTCTGTTTTTCATATGCCTATTGTAACCTGATGGTTTTGTCAACTGCATTGACTTGTGCTTTTCTGTATTGCTGGGTTTCTGCAAAAAGAGATTGCTAGTTTACATCAGAACAATGAAGCAAAGTGGTGCATCAAATCCTATTAAATGGAAGAGATAAATGCTTTTCAGTATCCTTCTGTATCTATCAAAATAATATAAATCAGTAAGTTAAAATTTGAGAATGTGAATGATTTTTTTTTCTTTTAACATTGTTTACTATATATGAGAGAATTCCTTAATGTTTTAATAGAGATAAAAATTCCTAAAGCATACTGAATCAATACAGCAATTCAAAAAAGATGCAATGAGATCAAGCTTGGATTAAAAAACATCTGAGTTCGTGTCAATAAGGAACTGTGATGAGTTTAGGGGTATCATATTGACTGTGTATTAATACATGGTATCCTATAAGACCATCAGCTGATTGTTTAGAATGTAAATGAAACTGTTGATGGATCCAGTGACTGATGGCTTAAATTCCAATTAATCAATTGCTTCATCGGTTTCTTAATTCAGATCAAATATCTCAAGTGCACACAGTTCTTTGCTGGTCTTAAGAGAAATTAATGCTTTTAAACTAATTTAATCAGTCTTCTACAGTTGCTGATACGTGTTTTGATTGCATCCTATGGGATGGCATTGTAGCTTCAATGTTTGGGATGTTTCAGGCATCTTGGGGGTTTTTTCCTCCCTAGAAGCTATCATAATTGAAAGCTTCTTTTTATAGTAGTAAATGAAACTCTGTACTCCAGTATGTCATCTTGGTGCTGCTATTCATCTTGTCATCAGTTTAAAACTTTCATGCACATAGTCACTTAAGTAATATAAATGATTTAAAAATTAAGTTGTTTGTAAATGATCTGGTGTTAGGTGTGCAAAATCAAAGTCCATTTTTCTTTTGTTGGATATATTCTAGTAACCCATCTCCTTCAATGCTTTTCACTTAAAGCATGAAGGCTGGTAATATTACCAGACAATATATAGCTGTTTATGACACTACAGTTCCACGTGCCCTGTTTCCCAGTGACCCATCAATTAATTCATCAACACTTGACACAAGCTCTTCACTGTGACACTTATACCAGTTGATCTTAATTTGATTGCCGTTAAAACCTTCCTTTCCTGGGAACTGTTGTCAATTATACAAAATAAAATCAAGTATTCATAAGTAGGCTGTAATAGGATATAGGCAGACAGATTTAATAATTCAGTTTTGCTGAGGCTTGAAAGGCATTAGTTGTAGCTGTTGTTCTCATTTGTAAAAAATTCATTGGATACTGTTCTAGAGAGAGAAGACAGACATAATTTTATTTATTTAGATTTGACAGAGAAGAACCTGGACATGTAGTGATGGTTTAGCATTATCTCTGTTTAAGAATAACTGACATGAATTCTTATGAGTTGCATATTATATAAAGTACATGTAATTTACTTTTAGGATTCTTTTTTAGAGTAAGTGCACACATTCTATAATTGCTTTTTCACAGTGTATTTGTAGTGGAGTGTGGAATTCAACGCTTTACCTTTTCAGGACTGGGGTAACTCAGTCTTTAATATGCTTGTAAAATATGAATCCTCCTGTACATCTGCTATATACAACTAAATTATAGTTGCTTTCTTCCAATGCATCTTCATCACAGTAAAACATTGGTGGCTATGCTATGGCATATGTATTTGAATTATACCTGTAAGTTCTCTTCAGTGCTTATCAGCAAGCTTGTAAAAGAGCCTTGCCAATATTTGGCAAAAAAAATGTTAGCAGAAATCTATTAACTTTAATGTTCTTCAAGAGAAAGTTAAATACAGATTTCAGCACTTCTGAGTTGATTGACTTCTTATATACTATTCTTTACTGTGTATACTGACGTTTGTAACAAATACTGTGTGGGGGTTGATTGTTAAGGTTCTGTGGAAGGGATTTATTTGAATGTGCCTTTGAAATCTAAAAATGGAAATATTTTTAAAAATAATTTCACTTGTAAAATGCTGATTTGATGGGTATAGCTGAAGACAAGATCTGCTACAAGTGATTGCTCAAAGCAAGAGCAGAAAAAGTGAAGGACAGAATTGTGGAACTCCTTTTATAATACGTCGTTCACCTTGTCATTTTTTAATGCTAATCAGAATAAGTTATTCCTTGGTGTTTTTTCTCCTGAATTGAGAATCCTCTCTCTTCTGTCTAATTTTATGACTTAGAACTTCTTTCTCAGACCTTCCAGGCCAGGAGCTGGAAAATGAAAATTAAGTCCTGGATACAAGACAAGTGGGATACTTTAGTTTGTTACGGCAAGAAAATCATCTTAATTTCTCATGTTCTCATGCAAATACTCAATCTCAATGTAATTCAGATAGTTTTGATGATTTGGATAATTATTTTTTTTAATTGTAGCTTTCCATTAAAATCAGGTAATACAATTTTATATAGAATAAATTGTTTCTCTTTTGCAAAGTAATTGCTCTTAGTCTGTCAATACTGCTATTTTGGGTTTCTTGTGTTTACTTTATTTGTTAAATTGCCTGAATATTAAGCTAATTGTTTTAAGGAGAAATTATCCATACTTCTGCTTAACCAAAACAACATTTCCAAATAAAATTGGAATAAATAATTTAATTAATACACAGTATTTTTTCTTTGCTGAGTGACTTGCTTAAGAAACCCTGGAAGTTAGAATATGTCTGAGAAAAGCAACATCCCAAGTAATAGCTTTGTTTTCAGAAGCCTATATTAAAAACTGTAATTAATACTCATTTATGTATATAAGCATAAAATTTAAGTGCTTGGTGTAAGCATCACTATAATTTCAGGAATTTAAAGATGTCTACACAAAGAAATTAACACATAAAATATGATAAACAAGTTTGTTAGTATAGAAAAATACTAGATTTGGCAATCTGATGATGATGCATAATATTAATTAAGAGAAAGCGTATGACAGAATTCAATTTTACTTGATTAAGAGGCTTCTTTTTCTGGTTTGGGGGGATCTTTTTCCTTTTTTTTTTTTTTTTTTTTGACTCTTTCACTTTTTTAAGTTCGAGGTGAAAATATAACCAGCATTTTCCAAGAACCTGTATTTAGCTTGAGGATTTTTTGTTCAGGGATCTTTTCTTCTAGGGGTGAGTAGGTCACATGCATCTGTACATGTACACCATCCCCAGCAGCATGTGGTGTGTACATGTCCTTTAGGTGTGTTCTGATTGAAGCCTTAAGCCCAGCACACACTGAGTAAGTAGAAATCTTCCTGTATTGAGCACAATACCTTTGACTGACAAATCCAGGCCACACATATCATGGCCCTAAATAATGGTTTGATAGATGAGCTTTTGTACCTCTGTCAAAACACCATAAAAGCTACTGAAATATTATTTTTCTTAAGTAACTCTATTAACATACAAAATAGCTTTAAAAAAAACGATATTTTTTTTTCCTCCATAGTATCTCAAATAAAACATATATAAGGAGTCTGTTAATAATTGGCAGTATATCCTTACAGTTAGAAGTTACATGATTAATTCAGGTTCTTAAAATTATTTTCATTCTTTGTGTTCAAGTGCTGTTTTTCCACAGAAGAGCAATATAAGGGTAGATTCTGGACAGGTCTCAAATAATTGCGCTTTTGCTAAATCACTGCAAAAGAAGTGTAGTCACAGGACTTTCCTAAGCACTCAAGTTTCACAATTTCATCTGAAATTATTTTAAAAATTAGTTTAGTTGCACTTGAGCAGCACCTTGCATGGACTTGCTCTACATTGATTTATGCTGATCTTCAACTGATTAGGCTAAATGAATATTACATACTTGTAAATTAGTTTAAATGTGCTCATGAAGTTTGCACCACTTTTGAGAAATGATAAATGATTAAGCTGTTTAAACCCAGTATAATTTCCTTTTTTCAACCCTTAAATTCTAATTATAATTCACATAATTCCAAAATTTTCACCATAATGACAGAAATAAGTCACACATTCACAATATTCAACTTTGTCCACTAATTTTGAATGACTGTGTATTGTTACAGGCATCTGAGTGCCTTCACTGTATAAAGTAAAAGGTTTAAATCTATGCATTCTCCTTTATATGTGGCCTTAAGAAAATTTATGTTCAGTGTGGAATTTCTTTTAATTTTCTTTTTTTTTTTTTTGTAAATTAATTGATTAATTAATAAAAGAAGAATTGTATTATTTGTGCACTGTAAATGATTCTCAGGTTCAAGAGTTAACACTAAGGGAACAACAATTCCTGGCGTGTATAGATGGTTTTGTTTCACCTGGCAAGTCATATTCAAGTTAGAAATGTAAGAGATTTTTACACTGACCTTAAGTATGTAACACAATTCCTTACCACTTTTTTGTGGGGCGTTTTTTAATTTTCTGATTGGGGAAGGAGGGTGCAATGCTTCCAGGAATTTTAAAATGGAACAGCTAAAATAGCTGTTTTTTCAAAATACTTTGATTTTTAGAAGTTTTATGTACTGTTGACTGAAATACCTCTCAAAGGTAAAGTATGTGTGAGACTTCCACACAGTACACAATGTTGTAGTTTTACCCAATTCCAAGGGTTTCGTAGGGGTGAAGAATGGGTTTTTTTTCTTTCTGATTACATATTTAGTCTTCCATGTCTATAGCTTAGTAAAGCCAAGTTTAAAATCAGTACTTTGCAGAATAATTAAAGTTACTTAGTCAAATCTGCTGCAGGATTTGAGGTGGAGAGGTTTTTATTGCTTCGGCTTTGCTTTTGTGATCAGTATTGAAAGCTGACTTGGCAGAAAGCAGTCCATTTTTCTGGATAAAAGGGAAACAGGCTATGAGATAAGTTATTGATGAAATTAACTGCTGAAGTGGAGAGGAAATGCAGCTGGCCAATACATGTCATAGTGTGAGCTCTATTAAATGAATATATGTGCAGTCAACCATTCACAGGAGCCACACTGGTCTTGAACTGCATTGATCTATAGTATAATTCTAAATGAAATTGATGGAAGAGAGCAACCATTGACAGGGAGGGTAAAGAGAACCATGAAATGTCTTGTACAGGAAAAGTATGATGGAGTGTAGGCTCCTCTGTGCCATGGCTAGAAAGTGCAGGGAAACCATGGTATTTTTAGGTGTTCCTGGGTACTTCAGCTTTCTGTTGAAACATGCTGTGTATGTCACTGGAGTCTCCCAAAAGTGCTTTATAGCATTTCATTTTAGGAAGAAAATCCATGAAGAATCCTATCAAGAATTTAAACACAGCTTTTCTAGAACTTAAGACACATCTTTGCAGCTTTGAGCTTTGGGTGAGATTTAGCTGTGATAATGTGTTCTGGGAGCTGTGTACATTAACATCTAAAGATTTTCACTTACTGTGCACTTAATATAAATATAGCTGTTACATAAAAGCTCGTAAGCTTCTTTCAAGTCTTCTGCTAAAATGCTACCTTCTAGTCAGATAAAATCTCAGGTGGCTTCTCTCTCAAACATGTCCTTTCAGACCACTAGTTCATCGAACTGCTTAATTTGCAGGCCTTGATGAATAAAACATTGGGTTCTGTTAGGTTTTACGTACACAAAGGTCCATGTGTCCCATAAAAGGATCTCTCTTTTAATTTGTGTTGACTAGTAGGTACCCTTTCTTGATGTATTGCGTTGACATGGTCTAGCAGACTGTCTTCTTGTCTGTAATAAGACTCAAACCTCAATAAACTCCTTCGCAGTGTTTCCTTCCATTTGATTGTGACCACATCACTTCTAAGGGTGAAACTACTTTGTTAATTTTTATTGGATTGGTTGAAGTGTAGAAGGAATTATGGGTATATATGCAGGTATGTCTATACACACTTATTAAAATTTACAAATAACTGGTAAAATTCATTCTTTTTCAAACCTGGGACACCCAGTAACAATAGTGAGTACAATTGTTAGGCTGTTGGAAATGGTAATTACTGCTTCAGAAATACTTAACTCTTCTCCAGTGTAGCAATTGTGAAGAGTATTGCTAAAATTTTGCCACCTTTTTTTTAAAGGCTTCAAGCTTGATGAAACTGTAGTTATCTGTATTTTTAATAGATTCGCAGTGTTTGTGTGGGGTCATTTTTGAATCTTACATTAGTAACCTATGTAATATTCTAGACGTGATGATATCC
>VXBX01009313.1:997205-1046856 GCA_013400415.1 Scytalopus superciliaris | reverse complement strand
GGCGGGCTCTGCACAGGTCTCAGTTTTCTGTTTCTTGAATACTGGTCTTCTGTCTGTACAGAACACTTGATTCTCTTCAGTGTGTATCAGTCTATCTTGAGCTGAGCTTCCCTTGTTTCCAAAGTACTTTGAATGTGTTGACAGGTTTCTTTAGTCTTGGATCCCTGATAGATGCAGATAATTTAAAATTACTTCATTTGAATATAATACATTGGAATACACATTATTTTGAATGCTATCCATGTTAAGGATTTATTTTTTAATTTTTTTTTTTCAGAGAAGCTAGGAGACTTATAAGCAGTGGAAATTTGTGATGTCATACCAGCAAGGAGAAAAAAAATCACAGGCATCAGTTCATTATTCTGTTGTGTTGGAATTGTATGAGTGATAGAATTCCATAAAGAAACTAAACCTTTCTCAACTGAAGTTGAAGTTGTATCTCTTGCTGATAACATTTGGAAATGTGTTTAGAAACTATGCAGAAAGCTGTAAATTAGGATTTCCCTCCATTCATGAACAAGCATATTGTTAGTTTTATCATAAAAATGGTGCAATTGTGTGATATCTAGAGCATTCCTGGAAGAAAGAGCACAGACACTCCAAAATATGAATATTTTTATATGTAACACATTTATTTAAAAATGGTTGTAAATTGTATTATTTGCACTCTTCTAAATGTTTTAACCCAAACTGAATTTTTTAAATCAAAATAATAATTTGATGCCTCTTTATAACTTCAAGGTTCATGTTTCATTCGAACGGACCAGCTGGATGGAGAAACAGACTGGAAGCTGAAGGTTGCTGTCAGTTGCACACAAAGATTGCCAGCTTTGGGGGTAAGTACTTCATCTGTTCGCTGTTTAGGTGTCTTCTGTGTGCATGTTTTTATCTGTTATCTAAAAGATTGTTACAGTTACTGTAAGTATTGGGAAATGCCTGTTACTACAGTCTTAATTTTTGCAATAAATAAGACACAGATATTCCATAACCAGTTGGTTATGCAACTGTGCTTGGATTTGTATTGAAAAGAAGCTGAGCAGGACTTGGATGTGTACCTTTCAACTTAGCGGGTCTTGTTTTAGTCTCCACTGAGATCCATGCTCTGCAGAATCATACCACAGTTTCAAGCAAGTGTCAGACTGCCAGTGCAAGTCATTCTTGCCTCAGGAACTATTGCTTTATTCCATAACTTGTGAGCTTGGGAAACAGCAGTCTGCTCCTGGAAGGTAAAGTGCTTTTCGTTGTCAAGATGCTCTCTGATCTGACCAGGTCCAATGTGCAAGTTCTTGCAAGGAGAGGCCTCTAAGACTTGCCTGAATGTGTGTATTTTTGAGTGCATGTATGTGTCATGTCACAGGTAAATCTAAAACAATGGAAGAGCACACAATTGTGCATACATTCAAAGTAGACATGTACCTACCCAAGCATATGTAAAATTTTATCAGTCTCCTAACAAGAAGCTGAATTGTGTCTCTTGTACTGGGGAAGCTTGCTGTTTTACAGGAGAGTTGGCTTGATATTAATAGACTTCCTCTGAAAACATACTTGTGGAAATTCATCTTTACAGAACTTCTGGTGTTTTGACACTAAATCTTTTAGATGTTTTATTAAAGGCAAATATACCTTAGAAGGGCTGTTTACATGCTATCTCAAGAGAAGAAGTGTTAGATTATCTGCCAGATCTTAGCAGGACTTCTGCAGTTACACTTCCAGAATTAGAGTTGCTGCCACACTCAAATTAGCAAAAGGGAGAGCTTTTTTCCTGTGTTAATATTCTCTGGCTTCTGGCTTCACATGTAGTATTTTAGAGTGGAAAATAAATCAGAGTGGTTGAAGTTGGGAAGTCTGCATTTGAATGGTGGGAGCTTTATCTTCTGCAAAAATTAAGGTTTGCCATAGGTGGTGGTTGGTTTGGGTATGTTAGGGGAAGGAAAAGCAAGATATCAGCAAGAAATTATTCATGCATCTTGGAACAGTATACAGGGGTCAGCTGTATAATGCAGTAACCATTCCTTCCTTAGTTGTTTCCACTTAAGGGTACTAACCTACCTCTAAATGATCTGTGCTTCTTGCAAGATCTTTGTACTCTCCCTCTTGAGCTGTAGGTGACAACCTGATTTGCATCATCAAATGCATTTCATCAGGAGCTGCTTACACTTCACACACCTTTCCTGGCCACCAGCAGTGAATGGAAGCCACCAAGCAGTGGATGTGCCTCTCCTCTTTCTCACACCATGCAGTTACTGGTGCCTAGCCAGGCAAGACTTTCTCTGTATTAAGCTGGCATTTAATTGTGAAGTAACTGACACCAGGTGTAAAACATCCTGCCATCTAAACTAAACTACCTGCAAATTTCCATAATCTGTGCTTTGTTCAAACCACTGACACTTACTGGTTCTTTATTGAGATAATTTTAAATGGCTGCTTCCCAGCAAGTCTTTGACTGAGAGATTTGTATGAAACTAAGGAAGCTGTGACTACCTAAGTAACAAAAAAGAGCATTATGGAATTGTTTTATCATAAGCATAGTTTTTGTGCTTTATAATAGTCATAAGCTATATTTGTATGTAGGTCCTTCACACAGTTGTTTTTGGGTTTTTTTAAGTTAAAATGCAGTGTGCAGAATTATTTCTTTCTAATTACAGTAAAAAGAATGGTTTTGGAAAAAAAGAGCAAAAATAGGCAGCATGATTTAAACATGTAGGGATATCTTGAAACTTTACACTCAACTTATCAAAAAAAGGGATGCTTAAATATGTAGCTGAGGTTTTCTCAGCAAACAGTATTCAAACTCCCTTGTATACACAGTGGAAAAAAATTGCAAGCAACTTGGTTAAAAGTAAGGATCATTTGAGAACTGCATTTCTTGTTTGTTGCTGGAAACTGCTGTTAATAAAATTGGAATATCAGGCAAGTTGCCTAGAAGATATTAAGTGGCAAATATCAGTTGCTTTGTAAAACATCGCTGTGGTTGTTTCTTACTTGAAAAAAAGCAAACTTACAGCAATTACCTTGCTGACATGTACAGTGTGTAATAGGGTCATATGCTTTTTGATGGGCTTAAGGTTACTTTTGCAGAAACTTGGGGCTAGAAGCAGTGTGGCACAGGGCTGAGCTCTGTGCTGCAGTGTGGGATCAGCATTGGGTTCCTTTCCTCTTCTAAATGTCAGGTGGATTGGGCAGCAGCCCTTCGTGCTGCTAAAGGCAGTCAGCCTTCCAGCCAGCCTTCTGCCTGCAGTAACAGTTGGGCTTTTCCTGGCCTCCAGGGACTCCTCACACATAAGGCAACACCTGTCACAGTGTCTTCACGTGCCTGTGACAGATTTTCAAAGCTGAGGCTTACAGTTCATATTTACATACAGAAATACATTTTTTGTAGTTTATAATCTATGCAAATTGAGCATAAAATAGACTGTAAGCAATTTGGTCATGTGTTTGACAGAATATACTCTCCATAGTTGTCCCTTGTTTGGATTTATTTAGTTATCAGATGTTAAAACATGGAATCATGGAGGGTGGACAAGATCTCTAAAAATGGTTAAGTCTAACCCTTAACCCAGCACTGCCACATTCACCACTAACCCATGTCCCCAAGTGCCACATCCACGTGCCTTTTGAACACTTCCAGGAATGGTGATTCCACCACTTCCCTAGGCAGCCCATTCCAGTGCCTGACCACCCCTGTGAAGAATTTTTATTTTTTTTATATTCACTCTAAACCTGCAACTTGGGGCCATTTTCTCTGCTCCTGTCACTTGTTACCTGGGAGAAGAGACTGACCCCCACCTCACTACAACCTCCCTTCAGGTAAGAGAGTGAATATCTTACGCAGGCACAAGCTGTCACCCATGTCAACAGAGCACTGCTGTAACCCAGAATAAACCAAACTGCAGACCTTCAGAGCCTTTCTTAAAGAACAGATGACACCACCAAGACAATCGGTACAGATTTGGTTGTCTTTCTAAAGCACTTGATGCGATCAGAGAATTAAAATTTCAGCAAGTCATTTAATGATGGCTGTGCAACAAATATTGCAACACCTAGATTAGGTTTCTTGCAGTTTCACAGTATGGGTGGGGCAGTTCTGGTGATACACGAGTTCTGAGGCATTCTTCTCTAGCTTGTGTGATCAACTAAATTTATTAACAGCAATGAGGTCACTGTGATTTTCAATAAATGGTGACTTGCTGATTTATATCAGAAGATCCATACAGCAGTAAACAATACCATTTACATTTAATTAGTTTTATTGAACCAAAGGCAATTTTGTTTGTAATGAACTACATGTTATGATTAAGAATGTATTTTAATGATCTTTAAGTAAGGTGAACAAATGTTGCCCTTGACCTAATAGAGGAGATTTTTCTGTGTTGTTGATAACTTTATGGTGATTTTTAAACTGTGAAATGCAAAAGAATGTTTTCATTATTGTACCATGATCAACTCATTTTCTGACTTTCTGTCTAAAAGGATGAAATGTATTCTTCTGAACTACTATTTTCAAGTATGAGATAATTAAACGTACATCAATTTTTAAAGAAAAATCTCAGCTACTATTGTATAAGAATAATTTTTATTACTTGAGATTCAAATCTTTCATACAGTTTCTATAAAGCTGTAACAATCCCCACCCAAATGTGGTTTTTATCCCTGAGTAAGAAAATAACTGGGGTCATTTGCCCTTATTTTATTCTAAAAGCAATGTAATTTTAGGTGTGACTCTTTCCATTGAAGGTATCAGTAGAACTATTCAGAGAACCAACAGTTCAATGCTTATAGTATGAAAATAATTCTGTATTGAAGCTGAGTTTCACAAGGATTAAGTCCCTCATCAGTTAAATCGTTTTGAAAACAAAATAATGAAATCCTGTATTGAAGATAATTTCCCTTCTTCCTGCTTTTATATAGGAGAAACAATGATATAACTTAAGGTAAATTTTTCTCACCTAGTGAGCAGAAATTGCATTTACATGTATTGTTGTGTACAAATCTTGGTGTCTTCTTGTTAAAATCATCCTTATGACTTCTTTCAAGACATTAACATGAGAAATGCACAGCTTCTACTACTGGAAAAGCAGCATTTTGGGAAGGAACATATTTTTAGTATTATAGCAAGCTTTACTGTTTGTTGGCTGCAGTTCATATATAATTTGTCTTCTGTAACTATATCATTATTTGGATTTTTCTTTCTTTTCCTTGTATTATAAAACTTCAACCACCGTATTTATCGGTCTAAGAATGATGTCTATTGGCATACAGAGTACTGGGCTACAGAGGAAAAAAAAGTCTTTAAGTCTTTTCATTACCCTAATAATGAAAAAAATCACTGCAGAAATCTACTAAGCACATGTAATATGCTTTTATGTCTTCCTGCTACTTGTGAATGAAATACCAATGAACTACTATCCTAGATTTCTCTCAGAGCATAGGTTTTTGTTATCTTATTTAGTTTTAGGAAAAAAAGCGCACCTCTGGAATATTCTGCCAGTTCTAGTTTGTGGCATTGCAGAGTAATGCCAGTAATGCATAGGGAGTGTTCAGATCTCAGCTTTTCAGAAACATAAGTAAGTTAATTTCAAAGTTGAAATTCAAAAAGGGAAGGAAAACTTGAAAGTTTAGGTATTAAGTCAGAAATACAGAAGGGGAATTAAAACATGAAAAGATACCAAAGGAATACGGTAGATAGAAATTTATACATTTGAAATGTAACAAAGGAGAACATCACAGTAGAAGAAAATTGAAATATCAGAAACCAGGAAAATATATTACTGTAAAAATGCCAATACACTTTAAAAGGTGGATATTTTTGCTTTCTTTTATTCTATTGTTGCTTCCCACTAAGGTGTTCTTTGCAAAGAGGGAAGCTGACACGTTTCACTAGCAGTTTTTATTGTGTATATGAGTATGTGTGTGGTATTAGTTTTCTTCTGTGCTATCCACTACTGAGAGACTCTTTATTTTTCTTTGTGTAATAAAGCACATAACAGCCTGGATTAGCTAAATTGTAGGTGATAACAGATTGGAAAGAAGTGAATGATGAAGATATAGGACACCACATGTGTATTAGTTTCATATGAATTATTTCTCATGAGCCCGTTGAAAGTGGATTGAAGAACAAAGATGCAATGAATGAACTTCATGTGAAAGACTACAATAAATGGCTACTGGTTTAATGTAAAGATAATTTGTGAGATTTAGAGTTCAGATTTGACCCTTATTTGAAAAAGCATATGAAATAGAAAGCATGTGTTTTTGCAGGCTCTGAAATGAGAGATTTCTTGCCTGCAGAACATAAAAATAAATAAAAATTCAGTATTTATAAAGCTACATATTTTTAAACTAAAGTCAAACATGCTTGATAACTGTATAGTAGCTTTTAAGAAAACACTGATTTTTATACAGAAAAGCAGAAAAATAATGATGTTCATCAATCTAGTCATTTTATTGGAGAAACTAAAGGGTATAAATGTGTCAGACTTTAAAACATTAACACAGGTGAACAATTGCACCTTTAGCTAATCTTTGTAATGTTCAAATTGTGAAATACTGAAATGAAGTTATTTTTTTCTTACATTCAAAATTATGGACAGAAAATAATGGCATACTTTTAAAAGTAGCTACATTTGAGCCAAGGTGTGGTCACATGTCCATGGAAGAGGCTGTAAATTAATTTTGCTTTTGAAGACAGCACATTCTAGCTAGCATGGACAGGTATTGTACCCATGCAATTTGCTGCCCAGAGATGGTGTCTGATTAGCCTTTTGCAAGATTCATCTAGTACTAAAGGATGGAGATAAACAGGTGCTACATACAGTGGGAAGGTAGACACTCTTACATTTGATCAGAGGTTAGGATTCTTAGATTGACTGGAACTTGGTGTTATGGTATCACTCTGCTCCTCTCCAGAGCAGAAATTGGATTGTTGTGGATCCATACATGAGTGGACACCTCCTGCTGAAATCTCTTATTTGGTTCTGACCATCTAAAAGCATCAAAAATTCTGCATTTGTGATGAAGAGAAAGTCCTCTGTATCAGGGTTTTAGTCTGTGGTATTCTTTCTGTGGGAAATGGATGCTTTAGAACTATTACCTCATTAAATAATTTTTTCATAATTTTAAGGTGAACCTCCCTGGGCCTCCAGGGACAGCTCTTAAGATATAATAATGATCAGGGTTTTTTTTCCTTACACAAACTGTCATCTGTTTATAGAGGCTGCTACTGTAATATCTTAAGGGTCTTCTGTTTTTTGTAGTTTTAGGGTAGGAATGTTCATGGATGGTTTGCTGTCATGAGTAGTAGTACCACATGTTACTAGACCAGATTTTGCTAGACTATCACAGAATCACACACAATCAATCAGGTTGGGAAGGACCTCTGAGATTATTGAGATCGAGTTTGACCCAACACCACCTTGACTACTCGACTATGGCACTGAGTGCCATGTCCAGTCTCTTCTAAAACACCTGCAGGGACAGTGACTTCACCACCTCCTTGTGCATCCAATTCCAATGCCTGATCACTCCTTTGTAAAGAATTTCTTTCTAATGTCCAACCTAAACCTTCCCTGGCATAGCTAAGACTGCTCCCTCTTGTCCTATTACTGGTTGCCTGGGACAATAGACCGGTACCCACCTAACTGCAATCTCCTTTCAGGGAGTTGTAGAGAGTGACAATGTCTCCCCTGAGCCTCCTCTTCTCCAGGCTGAACAGCCCCAGCTCCCTCAGCCACTGCTCATAGTTTTGGTGTATCCCTGACTGTAAACATTTGAGCAATCCTGTTGATGTAGCCAGGCTTTCCTGAAGGTGGTGGGTTTTTCACAGAGATGCTTGAGCATTTACAAGAATTTAAATCAATGTCATTGTTTCCTCTTGTATTTAGGTGTCTTTGTCCTTATAGGAAAAATATTTTGTTTCCAGTTTCATTTAAAAAACAAATGAAAAAATACCACTTTATTTTTAAAAGAACAAATATATGGAAATATTTTAGGATTACACTATTATTAATTAAAACAGGGCTGTTAAGAGAAAATTAATTAGATAAAATGTGTAACTCCTGTTATAAATGTAAAATAGTTTTGAGTTGGAACTGTCAACACATTTCAGATATCATCTTGGATCTGGTTCCTCTACGACAAGATGTACTGAAAAAACCAGCATGTTTCTTAGCTGGGTAAAACTTTGTTTGGGATGGCATGGTGGGAGTCATAAGCCGTTGTCTTTACCAGTTCTTCAAAATATGTGATTAAATTTAAGTTTAAATAATAGTAAATACATTAATCTGTTTTACAGGATCTCTTTTCAATCAATGCTTATGTTTATGCTCAGAAGCCCCAGCTGGATATCCACAGTTTTGAGGGTACCTTCACACGGGTAAGTAGTGTATGTAAATAAAGTTCTTCTCTTTCATTTCTCAGTGTAAATGAAACCTACACTTAGTTCACCATTGTATCAGATCTTTTCTTGACTTTACTGCAGCATTTTTTCCCATGTTCCTTTCATGGCCATACTTCATATAGAAGATATTCCTTTAAGCATGTATTGCAGAAAGCTAATACAGGAAGAATATCTGAAAAAACCAGAATCTGAGAGTTGAATACTTGTTGGTTGACATCACCATAATGTTTTTATGTGAAACCTTTTGAAGGCAGTGTAGTATGTTTCTGGGCATGTGATGTATTGTTCACATATGTCAAAAACTGACAAACTGAGCAGTATCAGTAGCCTGTGACAATGCAATTGCTAGTTTATGTGCAATGAAAATGTGCCTTCTTTAACAGCATTTCTGTTCAAGGGAAATCTAGTACTTGTAAAGTTCCATTTTCTCAGAAAGTAAAATGAAACTAAAAGCTACTTATGGGGGCTTTATTGAATCTCTTCTCCAGACATAGTTATATTCAAAACTGAATATGAAAATAACAATGCTATAATATGTGTGACTTTTTTCCTGTTATTTTCAAGATGTGGCCTACTAAAGTTGACCCTTTAAAGCAGGGTGTCTTTTTTTTAAATTGTTTTACAGTTTTGTGGCATTATGTTAGCTGCTGTAGTGATTGTTCTGTTTATCTTGGCCAAACTCACTGGTGTTGGACTCATTCCTCTTGATAGTTTGGTTCTAAAATAATTTGAGAGAATTAACTGCTGTGGAGTTAAAGAGAAGGGTTTTTTCCCTGTAACTCAAATTGGTCATAGATTTTGTTCCGTAATTGGAATTCCAGTTCACAATTCTAAATACACTGATGAATGAGATATTGCAATTCCTGGCTCTCAAAGACCACTTTATACCAGTTAATAGTTCATGCTGCCTACAAAGTAAATGTCATTTGTCCACACCTTCTAAAGCAGTAAGCAACAGTGTTTACTTAAACCATGTATTGACCAATTGTCCAAATGAAACTTCTATTAACAGCTGTAAATACATATTATTTCTGTCCCAGTGGCTAAGTGTATATTTTCCTAAATATAAATTGAACTCTTCAGAGCCTTTTAACAACTCTAGTACATATAATTGAGACATTGGGAAATCATCACTAAACAGTTGCGCCCTGCTGTGGGTTTTGTTTGTACATGTAATAAGAGCTGTTTGATTCCAACATCCTGATATATATGAATAACTGTGATGTGTTTTATGCTTTCAGGTTTGCTTTTTTTTTTTTTTTTTCCGGATGCTTCAGTAGGAAGGACAGTTTAAACTGAACTTGCATGTGCAAGCATCTGAGGGCATTTGGTTCATAGTGAATCACAATAGATATTTTTAGAAGGTTATTTGGGTTTTTTTGTTAATGATTTACCTTTTGCATAGTAAAATCATGGTTTAGGACACTTGTTTACTGATTTATCTTTCTACTTTTGCTGTGAGCCCTTGCTTCTTACAATAAATCAAGTTCTTCCATCTAATTTCTGTTTTATGTTAAAGTAAAAAAAATTAGTGTGCTTAGTGATGCTAATGCATACACTTTTTCTACTTAAGCATTGATGTTCAAAGAATTCTTGCAAGGCTAGGTTGACAGGGTAATAGCACATTGATTTTTCTTTTTCTTTTTTCCCCCATTATGAAGACAGAGTACTAGCAATGTAAAAGACAAACTTAGATAATTTCAAAAAGTGCGTGACCATAAAACAAACCAGAAACTTACATGCACAGTGCTGGAGTTTTTATGAGGGAGCAAATTCTCTTAAGTTACTTCTCCGTGAGAAATACAGCCACAAAAAACCTAATAGCTGACAGAAGATACCTTTTGCAGTACACCTGAATAACCATGTCAGGAGGCATGAAAACTCTACTTTTTTGATGTCTGCCGGCTTCACATGTTATTGTTATCTGTTGCTCTCCATGGATTTTGGTGTTATATGCAGTCAGTGCATGAAACTGGATGGCATGAAAGTGGGTGTGTGTCTTTGCATGGGTATGCAGGAAGGATCATGTCTGGCCCTTAAATAATGGCATAAATTAATTCCCCTCCTTCTCTCACCTCTTCTGTACAACCTATCAAGAAGAAATAATGAGCTAAATCAGTGTTTTGTGAAAATTTGTGAGATTGTTTTATTTGTACTGATGGCATCATCCGTGTCTTGGCTGTACTTATTTATAAATAATGATGCACAGAACAGGGATGTACACAGATGTAACTACTAGAGTATCTCCTCTGTCTGATGCACCTCTTGATCAAGCTGTAGGCTCGATAAATTAGGAAGCTCTTTTGTCAATGCTAAAAAGCATGAGAAAAGTGTGTGTCTGTAGAAAGACAGTAAAAAGTAGTCATACTTCTTAACCCACCTTTTACCACTGGAGCCTGAAGAGTACTCTAGATTACTTAAATCAGCATGGCCAGTATTATATAATCTTTGCTTACTGCTTCTGTGTAGGAACATGGAAATTCTGTCTTCTGCTTTTAACCTTGGCTGTTTTTTGTTTAAATTTGGGGCCTTCTTTTTCCATTCCCTTAATATTGTCCTTTGATTTCTCCTATGCTGTCATCTCAGTCTCTTCATTTACTTTGGGACTGTATGTTATTTCTTTATATTCTAGTGGAAATCTTGGAGAATTAATTCCATTGAGTTTAGTTCAACTTTAATAACCTTTCTTTTTTTTTTTTTCCTGTGGTACAGACCTACATAATATACATAATGTTATGGTTTTTCCAATATAGCATCTTGTCAGATGCTTAAAGAAACCTGCCCTGCTGCAAAACCTGCTGCAGGTAGCTGTATTCATTTATGAGTAGAATCTCTGGCCTGAGGCTAATTATACACGTTTTCCTGTTTTCTAGTTTAGCAACAAGAACATTTCTTTTACTTCATAATTGCTGTTAAAGACTTACCTGTTTCGAAGAAATAGCTATGTTCACTTCTGTCTGGCTTAATTTTATGTTGCCACTGAAGGGAATGGTATTATGTTTTGCAAACCCTTTTTATTTGCCTTCCTTGTGCTGGCAATAACAGCTATAGAGACAGCTAACATGGGTAGAACCAAATCTGACCCTGTTCAAAACACGTGTGTCAATAAAAGGAGCATAACCAGAAGAATTAACTGTGGGGTTGTGGTGGGAAAGGAATTCCTTTTCAGGGATGCAACTAAACTAATGTGTATTACTCCACTTTCCTACAGAAGTTGGTGGGGGTTATTGTGTTGGATCCTGTCAGGCAGGAACAGGGCTAGAAACAGTCAAATAGAAGTACACTGGTTCACTCAAGGATTAGGCCTCTCTCATTATTTCCAAAAATTTCTAATAAATTATAGATTTGTAACATTTTAAATGACTCCTTGAAATTTGTCACAATCCTTGATCAGCTATATTATGAATTCAGGAGTGGGAATAGGATATACTCGATTTTACTGATCATCGTTCCTTCTCTGCACATGGAAGAGCTACAGACTAATTTCCAAGTAAGAGCTGTAGACAGTTTAAAACCTCTATGATCAATACTGCACATGGATTAAAAAACTGAGCCTGTATAGAAGCTTGAATACAATACTGAACTTCACTATTGTGGTAGTGAATTCAATTCAGAATTCAAAGACCAATAAACATACAGCTGCCAAATGAAATTCAAACCAGCAGACCTTAAGTGGAAACTTTGTCAGCTGGACAAAGAAACCCTTGTATGTCAGATTTCTGCTACCAGAGTGAGTGATGGATTTCATTTGCCCCAAAACATATATTGTTCTGTTAGCATCAGAAAATTTGCAGAAATTTCTCCTTACCACAGACCTAGTGTTATTCAGGAATTGGAGTCCATGTTCCTTCCTTGCTTCCATCTATCCNAGGCGGTGATCCTCCATCCTGGAGACGTGCCCTGCCCAGCGCAGCTGCGTTCTCAGCAGCATGGCCTCAATGCTGGTGACCTCTGCCTGCTCCAGAACAGACACATTAGTCACGTAGTCTGTCCAGTGGATGTTTAGTATTGTCCGGAGGCAGCGCTGATGGAAGCGCTCGAGGAGTCGCAGGTGGTGACGATAGATAACCCAGGATTCAACCATCTATCCATACCATGTCTTCAAAAGCAGAAATAACAATAGTGTGAAACAGCTAAATTCATAAATTTCTTCTTATTTTTCATTTGAGTAACAACAAAAGAAAAATAAGATTAACTCGTAATCTGTTTGGGTATGGAAGATGTGGTATTTGGGAAATGGAATGAGCTGTAGAAAGGTGAAACTGTTAGATGAGTCTGTAAAGACATGAAAGGATCACAATGAAATAAGCAGAAACTAAGTAACTGGCCAAACCGTTCTGTTGATGAGCATGAGTGGAAAGAGATAGAGCTCCTTCAGTGTTTTCCTGTTTTGAATGACCTAAAAGAAGGCATTTTTACTAAGTCTTGGAGAAGGTAGACATTGGACAAATGACTTTTTCCTGGCTGTGTTGTCAGCTCTCCACAATCAATGCAGGGCTTTAGATTTTTTTATTTTAATATGGAAGAGTTTCATAATACACTGTCTTAAAAATCTGCTAACTGAAGAATAAGGGAGAAAAAAGCATTTTATTAGCTTAGTATCCTATTGATGATAGGCAGAGGCAGACTGCTGGGAAAGAGAATATAGCTAGAGTAAGGACATGGTAGTGCCTTCTCAGAAGAGTCTCTTACCTCCTAACAACTCAGGATGTGGGAACTTCCCAAGTTAGAGCTGCCTTTTGTAAGTAACCTGCAATGAATTTTTCTTCTTTAAACTTACCCAGTCCACTCCTGAACCTCTGTAACCTTTTAGCATTCAAATAGGAAGATGTTGCACATGTTTATTACATATTTTTATGAAGGGCAATTGTCTGTTGTTTTTATTTTTCTGCCTTTATGTATGACTTTTTTCTTCTTTGGTAAGAGTTAGTGTATTTATTGTCCCTTTCTAGGTGCCTGTTTCATAGATATCTGTCATATTCCTCATTAGAGTTCAGATTTATTAAGTCATATCTAGAATGGAAGCTATGTTGATCACCCTTGTTGCTATTTTTGAACATTTTACAGTTCTTTTTACTTTCTGTTTGGAATAAGGGGAATGGGGGAGGAATTTAGAACTTCATGGGAAAGACTTGGGCAGAATGTGGAGTACTTTGACTTGTTGGTGAGAGAGAGGGGAGTTTTTTTCTCTCCTAGCAATTTTAAGCATTTAGCTTGTTCTTGACCATTTAGTGGTTTGGTAGATTTGTTATAATTCCAAAATTTAGTTTTGAGTAGTCATGTCAATTTCTGAGTAGTTTTGGTCAACTCAGAGCTCATCACTTTTGTGAAGCTGTGATGTTTTCTTCCTTTGGGTGCATCACTTTTCATGTCCCTGTATGGAATTTCATCTGTCTGCTTTTTTCTAGGATATATTAACCTAGAGCATTACCCCACTGTTAAATAATAGATGTTTTTTCTATGGCTGTTTTGTTCTGAAGTTTTACTTTAGTCTTAGCAAAAGTTACGTATAAGCTATGCAAAGAAATAGTAGCAAACATTTCTTTGAAGTCTGTGAAAGATTTCTGTATCTTTAATTCCATACGTTAATTTTGTGCTAATGGCTAATTAAAACACAATGTTCCTGTCAAAATTCAAATTATTTCTTGGCTCTGGAATTCAACATAAAAAAATAGCTTTAATATGACTGCAGTGCTAGTAAGCGGTAGATTGGATAATATCTCTTTCAGTGTTTGGACTCTCACTGTGAAAACAGGTATTCTGTATGGAACTTCTGAGGGCAAAATACATGATCTTTTTTTGTTTATTGAGACTAAACTCACTGCAAGTGTGATATTCTCACCTGCCCTATCACTGTATGTTGATGACTATAAAAGACTGACCCATTCATTTCCATGAGGTTGCAGTGTTTGAAATACAGCCTATTTGTGGTCAGACTTCTGTTTAGATGCATCACCATATTACAGGCCTGCTGGGGACTCCTCTGTCAAACTTCAACAGAGTAGTTTGAGCTGTTTCTGTGCAGCTCATCTTGTGTTGGGGAGTGTTTCAAAATAGAGATAAAAAACTGATGTAGGTTTTTGTTACTAACAATATGTAGAATTTATTGTGTACTTTGATAAATCAGTTGTCCCCCTTTTCCTGCAGAATGTTTAGCACAATCTGTAATTTGATCATATATACTTGATTATCCTACCTCCTAAAGTTTCCTTTAGTTGTAAACAGCACATTTCACAGCTGTTAATGAGAAACAAATCTGTACATGCTCCAAATTGATTATGAGAGATTGTTTACAATCTGTGGATCATTATTGCTTGGGAGGAGAGAGAGGAGGGGGAAAAAGGAAAGTTTAAAGTAATCATGGAAGCAGTTTTCTATTGGAAATATTTTTCCCATGGAATATATGTATTTTTAAGTGTGTGGTAAGACAACACAAGCCTGCATTTCTTTTAAAAAGTTTAAATATTCTTCCCTTAAGTTAGTATCATGTTCATCAGGTGCAAAATGATGATGACCATAAGTTACCATATGAAGTCTCGATTATTTAAACAGAGAAGTGGGGATTAATTTTTGGTGGTTAGTGTTCATAGTTCACTTTAACTGCTTGCTACAGCAAACTGTTCTGAAGTTTGATACATCTGAGGAAAAGAATATGTTCCTTTTAAAGCACTTTTCACTTTAGTTCTTTGAATATAATTGAATTTAAGAAATATGAACTTCATTATTTTACTCTTTGGAAAATTATTTGTGTGTGTGTGTATAGATGAAACATATACATTGAGTGCTATTATAGAGTGATTCATACAGGGATGCAAGCATCCTGTTCAAGTTACTCAGGTGGTTTGGCATGGTTCTTAACATTTTGTGATGGTGATTTACTTACTAGCTGTTCATATTTTTAACAGGAAGACAGTGATCCTGCAGTTCATGAAAGCCTAAGCATAGAAAATACCTTATGGGCAAGCACTGTTGTTGCTTCAGGTAAGTGTTGCAATAGCAAAGCTGATAATGTATCTAAAAATTTCTGTGAAAGTGTATCTTTATTTTTCAAAAAGCATTAATGTTTCACATTGTAAAATAAGTAATTCTGAATTCTAATTGAAAGCTATTCATCTCTTGATTTACAGGGTAGATAACTTTGTTTAGAATTGTAGCTATTGACTGAGGGCTCTTGATCTGCCATCTAAAGTTGGCACCCATGTTAATGGAAATAGTGCTCCTTAAAATTTATACCTTAGGGTGTGTTTGGATTTTTTGCTTCTGAGGGGTCTTGTGAAAGTTTAATTATTTATGAAAGACTTAAGTTCATTAATAATGATGGTAGTAGAAAAACATAGGAAAAGATAATTATCTTGTTGGAGCATAGCCTTGAATAGCAGAATAAGACTCTAAGGGATACTCAGGGCAAACTCACTGATACAAAGTAAAAGGTATTGAATGACTCTTCAAGACTGCAGCCCCTTCTAAAGGGAAAAATAGCATGATCAAGAAATTAAAAATAGTGTCATGATATGCATACAGAAGTTGGCTTGAATTAAGGTAGCAGAGAAAAATAGCTGCCTTCAGTAACTGACTTTGTGACATTAATTGTACCTGAACTTTGGCATATCATTCATTTCACTTACCTCATTTCATGTATTAACTACAGTTTAATACCATGGTAATGTGCTTCTCTCATGTAAGCACTGCAGCTATTAAGCATGTACAATTTCTGTTTGGGTATTTCCTCATTCTCAGCACCTCTGTGGAGGTAATTTCACCATTTGGTAGGATTAGGCCTTTAAAAAAAAGGACATGATTGCCTTAAGTCTGTTGCTTATTTAAAAAGACATTTATAAGGTCTTACAGGTGCACTATGCATGCAGTCATGAGGAAGACCATAAGGCAGAACATCTAGCAAATTGTTAAAATGTTCGAGATTTGGTTGATAATTGATGTATCGTTCAGTTGTTTTCATTGCACTTCCAAGTTGAATGTACATCACTAAGTTATGATACTTTATGCTAAGCTAGTTAAATTTGTATTATTTTCGGAGTAGACTCTATAATTGAATTTCCAAAATTTGTGACAACTGAAAATCTTAATAAAAACACTTGTGACTCTCTAACTGCACTGTAAACACATATAAGCTGCCTTGCTTAAACCTGCCATGGCAAGATAACAAAGGTGGACTCTGCCTATACAAGTTTGCAGACACCTCTGCATCCCCTCCCCTACTATGATCTGTCACAGCCCTTGATTATATCTGAAAAATTTAGTGGAAGGTTACACTTGCACATAACTTCTGCAGACAAGTGCCAGTTGGATTCTGTGAAAACAGAAGAATAAGCAGCCCATAGCATGTGAAACTTTGCACTGTTTTTGTGCTCAGTAGATAAGTACCTCACCTCACCACCCACACTTGTGTCTTATTCTAGTCTCCTTACTAGTTCACTGTTCTGATCTGGGTTTACAGTTCTGTTACCTGATGATATTTTTCACCAAGAAAGTACACCATGTCTATGTGCAAATCTAATACTCTGTTACTTTGCCACTTTGATTCAAGAAAGTGGATTTGTAGCCTGTTTCCAGTTGGTAGGGGGTAGAGTTCTACCCTGCAATGTTTACTGTACATCTCTTCATTTACCCTAAGACTCTTCAGTATAACAATCTTTAACACTGTCTATCTTGGAAGGCTGCTCTTTAGGCAGCTTGGACATCATCTGTTTCTAAGTCAAGCAAATGTGTGGCCCACTGGGACTCTTCTGCCCTTGACAACCCCTTGTAGGTTGTGACAAAACATTCTGGGTCAACCTGTACTATTATCTGGATATATTACTGACCAATGCTGTCAGCCTCAGGAGTGGAAACAGAGCTGTGCCACTGCTGCCCAGGAAAGAAATATATAGCTGAGTTGCAGATATGAAGTCTTACTTAATTTTAAAAAAGGTTTTGCATGGGACATAGAGAACAGCTATTGGGTGAGGGGGTTCTCCTTTCAGTGATTAAATAGATGCTGATTTTCCTGATACTCTCTTTGACATATTATATAAACCACATTGCATCAGGTAGGAGAGCCCACTAACTCCAAGATACATATTATTGATATTTGTCAAGGTGATACAGAGGGTCAAGGTCAGGCTGGGAAAAGTGTTTGGGGAATTTTGTGGGGAATACCTCAGAAAACTTGAGCTCTAATTTCTGATGCCCTGACATGTCTAGAAGAGAGAGACCACAAATCAATATTTTTGCAGATCAGTAACAGCAAATTTAAGTCTATAAAGGCTTCAAGGAATCTTATCAACAGTATCTTGAATGCAATTACCAAAGCTCATGAAAATATCAGGATACTACAATAATGGATTCTACAGAAGAAAAAAAAAAACACCAAAAAACCACAACCTATTGCTAGAGCAGAAATGACAAGAAAAGTATTTGCTGTAAATTTAAGAATCTTTATTTCCTTTTTGAATTTTGGGAACCAAAAAATCACTTCAACAAAATCATGTAATGTCAAACAAGTCAAGAATAAAATATTCCCCATTCTTTTTTTAATAGAAAAAAATAACGTTCAGGAGAGTGAGATTCCTCACATTGGTACATTTGGAAGGTCTTTACTTTCCTTCAATTTATTATGTCTCCTTACCCCTTAGAATAACAGTAAGGTAAATGGGGGAGAAAAAAATCCATTTTGCCACACCTAATATATATAGCCAGTTGTTCTAGTTTCAAAATGGGTAGAATGGAGAGTCTTACTGCTATCACATCTGCACTTCTTTGTGCCCTTTGCTGCAAAGCCGTGACGGAGATTTGGTGACTGTGTATGATGTCTATCCTGACCATAGAAAAGACAAACAGTAACGTCCAGGATCACACTAGAAGCCTCTGGCAGGGATGGAAATCAAAAACCTTTCTCCTAAGTCCAAAGCATGCAGTCATCCTTTTGTTGGTTTTTAATAAGTGAGATAGGAAAAAATACTCTGACTTACTTCTTTTACAGACAACACCTTAGTGGGTTTCAAAAAGGTAACAGTAAGGTACGGAGTCTGTCATTCTTTGTATTGCTGTGGAATTAATAGAAGTGCCTGAAGGAAAGGAAGTTTTGGTTAGAGAAAATTTGAAAAACTGCTGTCACTGGAGAAACAACTTCAAATACAACCAAATAATTTAAACCACCTAGTAGCCTGAAAACCTCTTAGTTTAATTAAATTACTTACATTTCAGTTCATTTGTGCCCGTGGCATCAATGACTGCAGTGTTTGTGTTTATTGAAAGCCTTGGTGGATTTCCTTTCAGAAAGGGAGAGAAGAAAGGCAGCAGTTAAGTTTTAAAAAGCCTCAAAAGGTCCACTACAGTATGGACTTCAAGCTTTTTGTTCTCTGTTTTCGGTAATGGTCAGTGTAGTTCAAGTGCTAAAGAAGATAATGGAGTTTCTAAGAAACCTGCTGAGATACCTATTAAGAGGAGATTTGTATTAAAGAAATTTTGCCATAATTTCAGCAGGTGTCAGTCTTGCGAAGTCACTTTAGATAAAATCAGAACAATTTTAATAAATGCACAGCTGCAAAAAGCACTGTTTTCTTCCAAGTCCTGCATGTGATTTTCATTAATTTGCACACACTCTAGTTTTTATATGGTTCACACAGTGCTTGGCAGATACAAGAAATGGATATGATCACACACTGGATTCAGAGTATGCTTTTTTGTGTGTGTTAATTCTGCATAGTCCACTTTTGCTTTCTTTTCCTAGGCCTGCATGTTTATTCTACTGGTATCTCATAACTTCTCTCTCCTTCATTAACCACCCTGCCCTTACCTATCAGTGATTGCCCAATTGACATGAAACCCAGTTTGCAGAGGCCCCATACATAAAAATACAGGAGTCATTGCTTTTAATAATCCCAGGCTTGCAGCTATGCTTCCAGGAACCCCAAATTGCATTCGGTTTTTCATATTGGACACCAGAATTGTTTCCTGGTGCAGCCACTGTGGGACAACACTGAAATTAGGCTTGGTGTTCCCTACACCAGTGTACTTCAGGTCTAGGGAACCCTTGATTTACTAGTGATTTTATGCTAATACTACAAAGTTTAAAATCTAAGATGAACACCTTAGTAGAAGCAGCAGTTTAGTAAGATCTAACCAACGTTCTGTTCAAAATTCAGTATTCAGAATGGAATTTATCTTTCACCTTTGAAGCCAACTTTTCAAGGAGCAAAATAAGAGACAAGTAGGACAGCTTTTTTTTTTCTGAGCTGCACCAACCTAGTCAGTGGAAACTTAGTGGAAAGGTGCCATCTGAAATGTGCAAGTCTTTCTCACCTTCTGTAGAACTAAAGAGCTATAAAGGCAGAGATTGTTGGAGTGTGCAGAATGGGATTCCATACAGGATATTGTCCAGTGCATTTTGGCTGTTGGACAGAGGTCAGCTCTGAAGATCACTCCAAAATAAAGTGCCCCAAAGGGATACATGGGCATTGGTTGGAGAACAGTAGAAAGAGTTCAGAAAAGTATGGTTCAATGACTATTGGAGGAATTTTGGGGTGTGCTAGGGGCATGTTACATGCGTGTTAATGTGTAGATTTGCATGTGGAATTGTGAGCAGAGGCAGAGTACCTTTGGGGAAATTATGACCTCAAGAGAAATCATAAGGAAAAGCTTCAGTAGGGAAAGGAAAATAGTAGAAAAACCAATTTTTAATTGTCTAGAAGGTGTATTGTATTATCACTGACTTTTTTGTGTGGATTCAAAGTTTTTGCTTGCATTCTGGCCTTCTTTTGGCTGGGACACAGTTAATTTTCTTCCTAGTAACTGGTGCAGTGCTATGTTTTGGATTCAGTGTGAGACACTGCTGATAACTGATGGTTTAGTTGTTGCTCAGCAGTGCTTACCCTGAGCCAAGGCCTTTTCAGTTTCCTGTGCTCTGCCAGTGAGGAGCTGCTCACAAAGCTGGTGGGGAGCATGGCCGGACACCTGACACGAACTGGCCAAAGGGATATCCCACACCATAGAGCATCATACCCAGTGTATAAACTGGGGGCAGTTGGTTGGGAGGGGCTGTTTGCTGCTGAGGGATGGGCTGGGCATCGGTCGGTGGGTGGTGAGTGGTGGTGCTGTGCATCACTCGTTTCTCTTGGGATTTTTTTTCTTTTTTTCCCCCCCTTTTTTGAATTACGGTATTTATGATCGTTGATATTACTGATATTGTTGTTATATTTTACTTTGTTTCAGTTACTAAACTGTTTTTGTCTCAACCTGCAAGTTGGGGAGTTTTTTGGTATTGGTTCTTTGGTTTTTGTTTGTTTGGTTTGGGGTTTTTTTAATGAGTCTCCTCCCCCATCCCATCAGTAGCAGCACTGGAGGGGGCAGGGAGTGAGTGAGCAGCTGCACGGAACTTAGTTACCATCTGGAGTTAAACCAGGACACGTTAGTATTTTTGAGTAAATGAAACTTCTTTCCTTTAATGCCAACATCTTAAACTGTCATCTTTTTTTCTTTGGGTTTTAGACTGGAAGAGCAGTGGTAGCAGATTTTGCATGTGGTTCTTATTCCCAAAGACAAATTAAGTTCATGTCAGACAACCATATAATACTTCTATGTTTTTTAAACTTTTCTGAGCAGGGAATTTCTGACAAGTTACATTAATTATTTCTTTGTAGCATAATGACCTTAAAACAAAATGTTATTGCTTGTACTGCCATAAAGCATTTCAAGTCACTCAGTAAAGTAATAGAAGTAAGGTGGTTCTTTTATACTAGAAATTATTATAGTGGCATATTAATAAAAAACTAAAATTTTAATTAATATAAAAATCTATTCTGTGATGCTGAAGCCAGATTTTCCTGTACCATCCTGTAAAAATTGACTGAAAGATAATTGAAACTTGGAAATCTTTTTATAAGTTAATGAACAGGAGAATATTTTTGGATTCTATCGAAGTGATTTATTGGGTGAACCAGATTTCGATTATAGGTGACAGAGATAGTAGGCAATTTGTGTGTGATGTGTTCAGCACCATTTTGCTCGTTTTTGTATTCCTTGCAGTTTTTTATTCTGTGTGTTAACTTCTGAAAACAGTTGGAGTCAATTTTAAGTTCAAATACAACTTTTTTAACCAGTTACCTTGGAAGTATTGTTTCAATAAAAAGGAAGGAAAGCATGTTATCATTTTTGTGGATGTTAATTGTAGAAGTTATGATGATCTTTTATTGTCAGTTCTGAAAAACAGCATTCACAGTATTATGCATAAGTGTTTGGGCTTTTTCATACAATTGATTTGTTTAAGCAACTGTAAATTACTGCAAGTTTTAATTCAGGCAAATTTTATTTACTTGACACTTCTGTTTACTTTTTGGTTTTTTTTCAGGAACTGTAATTGGTGTTGTTATATACACAGGCAAGGAAACACGAAGTGTAATGAACACATCCAATCCAAAAAATAAGGTAAATTATTCTTACTGTGGGATTTCCAGTTTCTGTTTTCATAAAACATAGATGTACCTAAGCCCATGCAAAATGTTGCATGTTCTTATTCTCATGTATTTCATGTGTGTTGCACTGACTTGAATTTTGGTATGAGAAGTGAATTCAGTTACAGTATCCTTTTGGAAGTTAGATTATTCTTCCTTTAGCTTGGAGTATTACAGGTTTTAATGGAGGCATTTGTCTTTGAAGTATCAATGTGCATCTTCAGACTTATGTGCTTCTGTCTCACAACTAAATATTAATTCTCACTTCATTTCTCTCAGATTATTTTACTGTAAAGTATCTGGCTAAAGCTACACCATAGTTTGAAGTAGTGTTTATTTGGGCTCCCCTAGGAGGTAGAACAACATAAGTGAGGTTCCATTGAGTACCCAGAACGCTCTTTCAGGGATTTTTGCAAGCAATGAAAACATTGTCAAGGGAGTTTTTTGTTGAAAAGACACCAGAAGTTTGAGTGCTTCCCTCTGTACAAGATTCTTTCAGTTCTAAACAAAGCAAATAGCTCTTGACTTATTCGGTAATGTTTCTAATGTAAGTTGGGGAGGGTCTTCAATTATAAATTGTATATATCTCTATAGCTGTGGGCTGTATCTTACAGCTTAGACTTGTGTTTAGTAAGAAGATAATTATATTTAAAAAGGAAAAAATTATTGCAGGAGGTTTAGGAAAAAAAAAATCAATAGTGACAGGTTGCCATTTTCACGCCATTCATAATAAGTTGCTCTGAGTAGGAATATCCAGAATGAAATAATACAAATTGTTTGAAGCAGTTACTGCAGTCCCCTGAGTGTATTGATTTGTGTTTCTAATAAAGAGATGCTTTTAAGTGTCTCATTGAGAGAGACAAGGGATATGTACCATTACATGGATTAAGATGGCCTTTTACTATTTTAATCTTTGTAACATGCATTTTTAAAATAATAAAGAGGAGCCAGTATGTTTATGGTGCATAGTTATTGTCTATTCTGTATGATACAAAGATGAGCCCTTTAGTAGTAGAATCTTTCTCTAAGAATTCTGAACAACTGACTAATAAATAATTCTCACAGGTGTTTAAAATTAAATGTTTTAATCTGTAGGAGAATATGCTAAATGTAACGTGCATTACCCTAATTCAGCAGATTCTGGAGTTGTATGAGATTTTTAGTAATGGTTTGTTAAAATTTTTTTGCTTGAATATGTACACAGAAAATTACAATGAAGCATAAAAGGATTTGTGTTTAAAATTTCCCCAGTGTTTTCAAAATTATTATTAATAGTAAAAGAGTTGGTCCAAATTTTCATCAGCAAGATTAAGTAGCAGATAAATCTAGAGAAAAGAGATCCAGCAGCATGTTGACAAGCTGCAGCGTGGTTTTTACTATTATACATATCACCTTTAATGTTGCAGCTGCTAACAATTAAATGCAGTGGTTTTTCATCTGCACCAGGAACCTAAATAAAAGTAAAATTTTCATGAAGTACTAAGAAGCAAAATATTATGTGTACCAATGCACATACACAAGCTTAACAAAACCAAATCCAAATAATAAAATTGAGAATATATTGAATTATCTAAACACTATCTAAAATAATTACCTGAGGAGCACTCATGGAAAGGTTTAGATTGGAAATTAGGAAGCATTTTTTTACAAGACCCTGGAACAGGCTTCCTGGAGAGGTGGTCAGTGCACTAAGCCTGCCAGTGTTCCAGGCATTTGGACAGCGCCCTTAATGCCATGCTTTAAGTTTTGGTCAGCCCTGAAGTGGTCAGGCAGTTGGACTTGATGATAATCTTAGATGTCCTTCCAACAGAAATAGTCTGTTCTATTCTGTTTAGAAATCATGCTTTTAAGTAGCACTTTGTCTGCCATTGATAGAATAGGTGATGCTTGTCTAACTAAACTGTCCAAAGGCCTTGCCAGGAGTCATTGATCTGGGAACATGTTCAGTATTCTAAATACGTATATTCATTTTTTCCTTGGAAGCATTTAGTTTTTTGTATCAAATTAGCTTATAGGACTCTCGTAAATGTGAAAAATGAGGCTTAATAGAGTATGTGTAAAATGACTTGCTTTAAATGTTTCTGCCTTGGTAATTGTCTGTAGAATATTTTAAAAAAGTAAAAATTTTTAATGCTGCAAACTGACATTGAATGCAAACTAAGCAGGTTAAGGCTTTCCCTAAGGTTTGTTTTCTCCATCAACGGCATCAACTCTGCATCAGCTGTCTTTTCAAATTAATCTGTAAATGTGTAAATGAGTCTTTTGTGTACCAATTCTTCAACAGTAATACTGGCACGGGATTTTTGTCTCTATGGACTGAACAATCTTGTTTAACACAGTAGCCAGCATGTAACATGATCATAAGGTTGCATTTGGAATCAAAAACAGGAAAACCCTTAAAGCTATCACAGATGAGTAAGTAATATGCAGTCCCGCAGTGTCAAAAATAGTTGTCATAATTTTGAACACGTAGTTTTAACTCTACCTTTCTGTGGAGTTAGGATCACTGTCTCTGTATCTTCTACTGTAAGGTGAGATTGGTTTGCATACTTCTGTAAGATAAGACGCTGCCTGTAGGTGATATTTCATGCTGGTTAGCCTTGCAGAAGGTAGACCAACAGTAATCAGTACATTCCTCCTCTGTGTATTTGGGAATCTTCTTGTGTTTTCTCAAGCTTGACAATAACGATTACACGTTAGGTAGAGTATGTGGCATTAGGAGCCAAAAGAAGGCAAAAGGAGCCTAAAATAGTCTTTGAGATTAGAAGATAGGTAACAGTTGAGAGGTTAAGATTGGAACATGAAAAAAAATTTTGCACCCAACGTGCCAAAGCAAAATTGCAATTATGTTGGTCAGCTCTGCTATTGCTGCAAACTTGAGAGGAAATAAGTAGGACCCCTCTTCTGCTTTAAGAAAGAATTGCTTCAAATGCTATTTGAAACTGGTTTTAAATGCACATGGTCTCTCTCGCTGCTCTCTGAAAACAAATAAAAATAACATTTTAGAGATTTTCTTGTACCAAGTTCATATGCTCTTGTTTGGAATATACTTCAATGATGCTAGTGTCTTCTGGCAAGCACTGGGATCTACAATTCTCAATTTACATTGTCAAATTGAAACTCCAATGTCCAGAAATAAGCAAGAAGTACATGGACTTTTATCAGTCCTCTCTTCACTGAAATACAGATAGGTGCTTCAGTAGTATTTCTTGCTGGTGAATAATATTGCTGCTGTACTTTGTACTATAAACTTGGTTTTTCTAATGGCTCATTTTTAGTTTTTCTGCTTAAGGATAGATGCTCTTTGAATGAATACTTAAAATTTAGAGATGCAGACCTGTTCTATAAGCACTCAGCAGAAGACTAAAACTAAAATAAGTTTAAGCAAACTTACGTATGAAAACTTGTGAAATGTATGTACCTATTCAAGCATGGAGTTTGTAGGTTAAAGAAGTATTTATTGTGTTTGCTGAAGTATTTAGTCATTCAAGCAACAATTTTCTTAACTTAAAGTCAACACTTAGTTGTTTTATTACAATTGTAAAAATTGTTTCATTGCCTAAGGATGCAGACACAGTCTGAAAAGCACAAGATAGAGAACATAGAATTTTCTTAATGGATCAATTCAGTATGTTTTTAATTCCAAACAATATAAAGAAAAATTATTTCTGGCAAGGTTTAATTTCAGTCTAAAATGATGTATGTTCTGTGCTTTAGATAAATGTAGAAATGGTAACATCAACATTATAGTGTAATGACTCGCTGCATTTTACCTCATTGGCAGTCACATCAGCTTACTCAGGAATGCAGTTCCAGCCTTTAAAGGAAAAAATAATCAGATTGTGCTCCTCACAATGCTGTAATCAGTAATCAATCCTATTTGGATAGATATTCTTAAACCTTGGCTTTCTGGATGAAGTTGGACTTGTCAATGCTAAAGGTCATTTATAGGTGTTAATTAACCAAGAGGGAAATTAACAAACTAAGGTTATTTATTTATTTTGTCAGGCATTTTGCACTGTTCTCATTCTTACCTATTTAAAGTGCAGAACAGTTTTTTGTTGTCTAAATTCAGAGTTGCTTTTGAAGCTTTAGTCTTTGTAGAAAGCAAAATTGTTAGTGCAGCCCTTCTGCAAACGTGACCTGTTTCCATCAGTGGAAACAGATTTTGGAGGTAAAGTTAAAAAACATAGTATAGTTGAAGAGAGATGGAAATAAAAATTCAAGGGAATGTATTTTGTGTACTAAGATTGAAACATTAAAATTACTTGGACTTTGCAATGTATATGCAATCAGAATGTACACAGAACATCAAAATTCATAGAAATTATCTTAACTGGAATTCTGGAGAAACCAGTAGCCTCTCTAAGGACATATAATCTGCCTAATGTGCTTCAGATTAGTATAAAAATAGTTGTAAAGTTGCTAATCCTTACAAGCAGCTTTCAAAACACTTTTTTTTTTCCTTATTTTATGGAATATATCTGCTGTTAAGTTTTAATATCAGAAGTAAAACTTCATAGTAACCATTCAGTGTTCATCAAAATAGTAATATTGTTTTTACCCTAATTCTTAACTAGCCTGAAAGCTAACTTTTGCATATCTTATGGTTTATGCTTTTTTTACTTGTTTCTTGCTTTGGTTTGTTCCCCCTCTCTCTCCTGCTGCAAAATTTTCTTCCTGGTGTTTTGTGACCAAAACACAAAATGACATGCTTGTCCTCCTCTCCCCCTGTTTTTATGAGGATAATTTTTGAAAAACATTTATTAAAAAAGGACACCACCCCCTCTAGTTCTTCATTTGGAGTGGCTGGAGCAGATTCATGGGTTCACAGAAACTGGTACTACTTCACCAAGTTCCCTATTCAGCATAGCTGTCTCAATACTCAAAATACATGCTTCTGCCTGCTTGTCCAACATCTTGTAGTTGCATTAGTAAGCCATTCTTGTCTGTTCCACCCCATAGACTGACATTTCTAAGTCCTACTTGCATTGCTGTTCAGAGCTTCATAGGAACATTGACTTTATCCTGCTGCTACACTGTTATGCAAGAGCCCAGTACCTTCACACTTATGTTTTTCTTACTAAATTGATAATTTGATGTTCGTAGTCTATTTGAGAAGAATGGCTTTCTTTGGCTGTATGCATGAAGGGTCTAGAATAAAAGCAGAACCTTGAAAACTGTTACCTGGCTCTTAATGACAAATGTCAAGGATTTATAAGAAAAAGATTTATGTAGCACTTTTTATTGGAGTATAGTCTGCTGTGGTTAATCCTCCTTAAAACTTCTCTTTGCATGGGATAAAATTGAGAAAGCTGTCACCTACAGGTAGTAAATACTCCCTATACTTAGTTTGTCTCCTGACACAAGAGCTTCTGTCCAAGAAAGTGCTTAACTACCAGCTTCCCATGAAATATGAGAATCCCTCTTGGTGTATGGGAGAATACATGGGAGAAGGCCACAAGGAAAAACATGTAACTGATGCTTTTCGCTCCATGTGCAGTCATCTCTGAACAAAGGAAGGAGAGTAGCAATAGAAAATAGAGTAACACCTTGAAAACCCTAGAGTGTCTCAGCTAGAAGAATAGAACAGTGCTAGGTAAGGAGGGGCAAAAGAAATTTTTCTTGAAAAGTTTGGAAAGAAAGGGCTGAATGGCAGAGCAGCCACCTTTGTTGTTCCAAAACCAGGATTGGAACATAGGAATGTTGATGCTTGTAAGTGGTCAGCAGTGTTTTGGCAAACCAAAAGCAAAATTTTTGTGTCCTTCATTTGGAGACAGAAAGAACATTATCTACTCTACCTTTAACTTCATTGATTGAAATAGCAAGAGCATCAACGTGAGGATTTCAATCTCAGGTGACTAGTATGGAAAAAGTATAACCTCCCAGAAAGAAGCTGAGGTTTTCAGTTTTCTTTCACATATAGAAAATGGTAAGAATATTAGATATATACCATGATATTAAGACAATAAGAAAACTACAAGACTGAAGGTCTTGCTTGACTTCTTTGAGTGCATATGTGGGCAGAAGTCCCTTAATGCATACAGTGTGTCATACCAGGGTTTTTTTGTACACTTCTGTATTTTACATACAGCACACTGCTTCATTTCAGATATTTGGTTGGGCATTTTTATCCACATTAAGAGTTCTTCTCAAATAGCAGAGTGTATATTCTCTTTTTCTTTTACATGCTTGTCCTCGACAGTAATAAAATGGTTCTACTAAAAATGGGAAGCTGGGGCACAAGAGATCAAAGGGGCAAGTGGCAGTGAGAGCCACAAACAAACAAACAGAAACTGAGTAGTCAGTTTAAGGTATTAGACTTCACTTGTCATCAAACTTAGTACTCATTCATCTCAAATACCGCTGCTTATGGGTTATCATGCACATGATGTCTGTAGCCTTAGAGTAAACTTGATCACTTGCTTATCTACTTTGCTGTTATATCCCTGAGCTAGAGAGTAAGTTGTTCCATCATGTGGCCTGCTATCAATTCACGTGTGAAAATTACAGAATAGCCTATGCCCTAACTTCTAATTTGTTCTGAAAGCAACAATTAAGCGTGTTATGTAATTGATACACCAAGTCATGTTGTAGACCTTTTCTTGTAATTTAGTGTGGTGCACTACATTGCTGTGTGGTGTCTGAGTCACTCAGCCTAAGTGCTGCACAAAATGAGGAGATTGGCTGTACTGTGTTATGGTAGTGTGCTGCTTGGGACATGGATATTGAATCACTGTTCCTATTTCAATTGGTACCACTTTCTTTTTACAATGCTACTATAAGGCAAACCGTGTGCAACAATATATAGTTTAGTACTAAACAGAATAATTTGTTACTTAACAATATGCAGAACAAGCAAGGGAATGGCACTGTGGGAGTAAGAGACTACTCACTGTACTCTGGATAAACTTCTGGGTTTACTGTGTATTTTAGAGTTGATGACAAACTCTTCCATTGATTTTGCAAAGGCCAATAATTTATTCACAGCTGGAAAATTCCTACAGTGTTAAATTCATTCGCTATTATGGGAATATAGGATAAAAATTGGTATGTTCCAGAATTTGAATGACTAGCCATAAGCTGTGTCAAACTCAGAGTCCGAAATTTTTGTGATTTTCACCAAGAATTTTTCTTTATGATGTTCTGAGACCTGTCTCTTGTCATTTTGGAGACTCCCATTAAAAGTTGCTTGGATTTTTTTCTCTTTTAGTATGTTCAGGACATGAATGTCTTAGAATCGGTCTCAACAGCTCAATGTCATTTCATGTTGGTGTTTGAGGAAGAATCGGTGGTACAATTTCTGCAGTAGTCTGTCAGTCTATTTAAATAGATTAAACAGTCTGAAGAACTCTTAAAATTGATAAAATTACAGAATAGTAACCTGTTGCTTATTTGCAAGAAATACTGTGTATTTTACCAGTGGCAAGCTAGGCTAAAGTGAATGATTTGTGGTAAAATAAAGAAATCATCTGAAATGTTACCATTCTATGAAAGACAACACAAAAGGGAGGTTCCTTGTGTAGCTGGCTTGTGTGGAATATCTAAAATAGAGCTCTAAGTGTGGCAGAACCTGAGAGCTCTTTCCTTTCTGCTGCTGCCTCTGCTGCTCCTTATCAATTGTGAAAGTTTGCTTTTACATTTGCATTGCTCCTTATGGCTTTGTTGCCATCCAGAATTTAATCATGCTGCTGGCAAAATGCAGGCTGCTGGGAGGTGGAGAGAGTAGGAGCAAAGGGCAAGGCCTCTCAGAGGGTATTTGTAACCTCATCCGATGGCTTAGAACTGCACCACCTTCATGACTTGCTTGCAGTGTGTGAGCCAAAGTGGTGGTAACCAAAATACTGACATAGTGGAAGGAGGCCGTTGTGTGTTTTCCTGCATTAGGGTTATGTCCTGTGTGTTGGGTGTTTGTTAATAAGAGCAATGTACCACAGCTGGCAGCTGTTTTTATGTTGGATTTTTTACTTACTGTGTGTGTTTTGTTGGAAATCTGAAACCTTTAACTTATTCGTGGAATTGTTCTTTCCTGAGTAAAGATGCACACACACACATTACTGAAACATGCAGTTCCAAAAACTTTATACTCCAGCTGTGTAGGAACTAAGGTATGTCTAATGTCTTTAAGAACTCTAGTTATTATTAGAAAAGCCTATATAATTTTCCTTTTGCATAATTTTCCATGATTTCTACAATTGTTGTCATATTTTTCTGAACATGCTTAATTTTTTCCAATATGGAAAGGAATTTTATAAGAAGGAATAGAATTATTAGTTTCAGTGGTGGGTATGTTCAAAGTGTATTAATTATTATTATTTTAAACTATTATGAAAGAGAGATGTCTGAAATGTCAGAAACTAGGCACTTTGAGACCTGAAGAGCATTCTTGAAATAGATGCTTATCTGATGTTTACATCTTTTATTTGGATGCTTTACAGGCATTAATTATTGTGTAGCTGGATAGCTTTCTCTTTATGTACAGCAAGTACAGAAAAACACATCTTTTGTGGTTTTCATTTATGTGACTTAATAATTTATGCAGCTGAAGTCTGATGTATTTCTCTAAGTACTAGAGGCTCAGTAACCATCACCATTCACATGACTTGAAATCTCAGTCTACAGTGATGAATACCTAGTGGGAGAAGAAAGTTCTCTCCATATCAGAGCATAGTATTTGTTTTGATGTAGGCTGAACATAGTGATCATAACTAAGATAGTTTACTTAGTTCTGTTGGTGTGCTTGAACTAACAAGCCTGTCATATTCTTAACAAATAGAATCTTTGCCCTTCCTTTTTACCTCAGTTCAGAGAGCAAGCCTGAGGATACATTTAATTTTAAAATCAGCATTCCAGCTTGTACCAGATGAAAATAATGTGGTTCAGATTGTGGATTAGTTTGCAAATAGTAGATTGCTCTTCATATTCTTGAAGTTCATTCCCTTCCTATTGTATCTTTTGGAATGTATCCCAAAACACTGTTTATACAAAATAGCATTCAGTTGCAATTTTTTTATGATTTGGAGATGTTGTGGAATCTTTTCTTAATCTCATAGTCTCTGAGGAATCCACTCAAATATTTTCTTTCATAAAAGCAAAGACAGATGACTTCTGACTCAGCTGAAAACAAGATTCTTACTGATGCCTCTACTGAGTTTGAAGCTTAGGCTTTTTTTGTTGTTTTTGTTTGTTTGTTTGTTTTGGTTTGTTTGTTTGTTGCCTATCAGAGCTCTTTCTCTAGTTTGTTTGAAAGTGGTTGGGCAGTTGTTCAGTTCCTTTTTTTAAAGGAACTGTTGAAAAACTCTTTTATTCACTTTGTCCTAATTCAATACTATATGTATGGTCTCTGTTTCACAATGTGAGTCAGCCAGTACCAGTCCTTGGCTTTGTGTTCAATATCCCTTTCTTCTGTCTGCCTTCCCCTTTGGCGTGTTCTCCTTCTCTACCATGTTTTTCTGGTCTCTGATATTTTTAGTATTTCCACCTATCCCTTTCTTTCTTTCATCCCTTTACACATCTTATACATCCTTGTTTTATCTCTGGCCATGCAGCATGTTTGTGAAGAAGAAAATTTAATTCTTTGATAAAATGAAACAATCAAATAATTTTCTTAATCTGTCACAGTTTGAAAAATACTGTTTTTAGTTAGTCTGCACTCACTAATGATCTTGGTTTACTTCTTCCTCCTTATCCCATCCAGCACTTCATTTTAAAGCTTCTTTCAGTGTAACTTATGTGTCTTTCATGTGCTCTGCTGTCGAATTGTTGGCTTCAGCTTGGGAATGCATGGTTGATTTCTTAATGGTTTTATGCATGGGAAGAGATTCACCATAAGCAGCTGAGTAGCAATTTCATTGACCTTATCTAAACACACTTTAGAAATTCCCAAAGGTTCTCTGGCTGTATGTCCATGTCTTATTCTCACTTTTGGGGTTTTGTTTCAGCTATTACTGTATCATTACTTTATCCTTTTGCTCAAATCAACTTGGCTTGTTCCTTGGCTTGTTGAGGTGGTTTGTGCAGGGCTGTGCTCCATGTAAGGGAATCTCTCTTTGGATTTGCAGTTTAAAGAAGTTGAAGCAAATCTGTGTGTATTTATCAGTTCAGGAGGTGTAGTTGTGGGAAATTAATTTTTGCAAATGAGATGCAACTACTTGGTGCTTGAGCTGTGAAACAGTACTCCTTAGAGCACTGGCAGAAGTGTGGAGAGGTACCCATTGAAGTGTTGTATTCCACATATGCAGCTTCCCCTGGCCTTTTTTTCTTCTTGCATCAAAGTATTCAGTCAGTATCTTATTCTTGCAATGAAGAAAAAGTGTGTTTATCTAGCCTGTCCTTTGGGACACAGGTTTGAATCGTTTAGCAAATACATTAGCTGATGTTCTTACTGGTTTTGTAATGACTCTCCCTGTTGTGAGGTTAGATGTGCTCTGTATGTACTGCTTTATTTTAAATATATTCAATGCTGTAAACAGTAAGTGAGCTTTTAGTGCCTTGCATAATATTTTATATTCTGTTTTCACCTTTCAGTTTTCTTTGAGAACCTGAATAATTTATTTCTAAGTACTGAAGAGTTTTATAGTTGTACTACACAACAGTTTCCTTGTGGAAGGTCTGCTAGCTTCCAATGACCCTTAGCTGCCATCTGGTACAAATTCAAAGTGCTTCTGTCATCTGCTGCTAATTGCTGTCACCTGCATATTGCAGTCACTCTGAGCAACTTGGATTGCTGTAAAGCAGGAGGCATACTGTTTTGTATAGCTGCAATCTATCCATAACACCCGTGATTTCTTTATTAATATTAATTTAATAATAAAAGAAGTCCATGCATCATGAAATGGTGTGAATTAATATAAATGACATTTCATGTTTATTTTAATAACTTTCACGGTTTCATCTGACATTCAAAAATGTGTGTAGATTTGTATATAAATATATTTAGTATTTCGGTGTTCTTCAGCCTGTTTATTCTGGTAAGATTGTTCCAACTGAATCTTACAGAAGAGTTCTTAATCTTTTTTGTAAGCTGTTAAGCTTTAGTTGGGGCACTAGCCTACAGCACCATATTATATTAATGTATTTTACTTGTAATTTAGAGAACAAGAGGAATATCCTGATCTGAAGGCTAAACTGTCCCCTGTGGCTCTTGCACAGCTGATAATCGTGAACTAGAAAGATGTGTATATCAAATAGTTTACAAAATGAAGCCAGCTGTGTTTCCCTACATACTGTGGCTTCCTGACATGCATCATTAAACCTTATTAGCTACTTCCTTTTACAAAGATTCTTATAGTCTTGAACATTGCATATTAACATTTTCTGCCCCTCCAACTGGAAATTATTTGCTTTATTGTAGAGTGTCAACTTGTTCTAGTTTCTGATACGCGTTCTAATTGGTACTTTAGAGTATAATCATGGTGAAATACCACTCCATGCATTTCTTTATTTGGAAATTAATACAGACCTTTTCACTTCATCTGTCAATCTGTGCAACTTTTCACACAATTCCCAACTGTTGGGATTGTTTGCAAGCCATTAAGTATGAAATGGTTCATAAAATGTCTTTAAGAATATAAACACAAAAAGAAGGAATTGACTTTTGTTGTAAGATTTTTTTGTTATTGTTGTTTGCTTAATAGAAATAAGGCTATTTCAGCTGATAAATTTAATGATGTAAAAACCCTCAAAAATGTAGTGATATTACAAAGGTGGGGTTTTTTGTTCAGATGAGGTTTTGTTTAATAAAACCACTATCCTGCACACATGCACACATACCACTTGATTACTGAATCCTAATACTGAAATTCAGCCCTTAAACCTTAGGAAAGCAGAATTGTTGAAATACTGAGCTCTTTGTAGGTAAAAACAGATTTGGAATTAAGTACAAAAATCAAAATATCTATTATATGTATGCATTTGCACACATTTACAGCTCTTTCATATATTTGACAGGACAATGAAATACTTCTGATCTGTATGAACAGAACTATGGACAGTATTATTCCAGAATCTTAATTGTATGATCTCAAGAATAATTTCAAAGCAACATATTCTACTGAGTTGTCTCAAAATGTATTTTATGTTTCTTTTAGGACAAGAGGCACTACTAACATAGACATTGTAAACATTCTGAATAACGTGTAACTGTACAGAGGGGAAAAAATTAAGAAACATTTTAACAGTATTTTTGTTGATATTCCTCTTAAAAATTTTGGTATTTGTTTCAGAATGCCAGTTTTATTTGTAAATACGTTAGTGTATTAAAATTGAGCTAGAAATTCTAGAGTTCATGTCATAATTTCTGCTGCCTGTTTGAGTCTGGAAATTGATGTTTTTACATAATACTAGTAAGAAGTTGTACATCAAATCTTGTCTAGAAATCTACATTGAGAAGGCTTGTTTTTTCTGTGCCTTTAATAGTTGTGGACTTTTACTCTGGATGCATTTTGGGTATTTCTACTCAGGCTTGAAGAAGGCTTCCCCCATTCCCTCTTCTTTGACATTTTCCCCTATATTCTGAAATTAATTAATCTTTAAGGAGACTACTGCTAATTTTCCACCATATTGAGCAGCTTCCAAGCTCCTCCTGTTTCATTTTACAGTAAAAATTAAAACAAATACAACTTTTTCTTTCAATATCTATCTCAGATGCTTTTAAAACATTTCTTCCCAGCTTGCATGCTAACAAGATTATATATTCAAGAATAGCTAGGGACAGAGACAAAAGTTTGATGCCATCAAGATGTTCTGTCTGCTTCTCAATTCCTTTCTCATATGTTTTTCCTGAATTTTTTAATATTACTATATATATTTGCATACACTAATATTTCTTATTAATAGGGTTCAGATGTAAATGCTTTGAGACCAACTCTGAGATGCTTTGTGTTGTGTGACTGTTCAGTTTTTTTACCCTGATTTCCTGTGGAAGAATACCTGGGTGGTTGTGTTTGTATCTGGACCTGTGCTGAGAGAGGCTTAATGATGAAGTTGAGGTGTGGGCAGCAGAGGAGGAGGGAGATTCCAGAAATGCTCCACCAGTTAATGAATAACTGCATACTGCCAATCGAGATTCCTTATTCAGGAATTTTTATTTATTCACTTGGCATTTATTGCCCTGGTCACTTTAATAATCTGTGTATTGGATGTACCACATTACTTCATGAACATTTCCATGGAGAAAGGTTGTAGCTCTGATTTTCATGGCATAAGCACCAACTTAATGTATCACTGTTTCCGACTGAAGTTTTTTTGTCACTTTTCATTAACTTTTAAATATCAAGGTGTAATAAAATAAAATGTGTGTAATTTACGTGGAAGGAAATTTTCAAATCACTTCTCAATTTAACCTTTAGTAAGATGGAAGGAAAAGCACACCTTTCAACTGTCTTTAAACTTACTTTTAGTGTGCACTGAAATGAAATTGTGAAACTTAAAGAATCTTAAACTTTGTGGGTTCTTGGCTTCATTTATTTAATTATATTCTTAATGGGAAAATTGCCATGTGTATTTTTATAACCTTAGCTCTGACCTCTCTTCCCCCTAGCCCCATTGTGAGATAAACTCATTAAAAAATGTAATAATCTCTGCTAATAGCTTCGTCTAGATAGTCTGTGAGGAGCTGAGTTACTAACACCTTATTTTTAATGTGGAGTAAGCAAATGCTGGATTTCCTTAGGTACATGTTTTCCAGTATTCAATTTCAAAAATGTCTTTGAAAAATCTATAAGGTGCTAATACCATGTATGAAATATTATGAAAATGCAGTGTGGCATATACAAATAAACACAGATTCAGTCCCTACTGTGACAATACTACATATGAAACTTTCTATATGAAAAAGTTATTTAGACCAGGCAGCTGCATGATTTGAAGTGTAGATATGTTAGAATTCCTAAAATTTACACAAATGAAAGAACTCGCTGTTGCTGTCAATTTCTTAGGTGCCTTTTATAATGTTTTTTCTTGAAGAATGTAGTACCTATTACTGAGCTATTTAATACCTTTTTTACATAGATCTCAAATTTCTGCATTTATTTATTTATATAATTGCAAGTTCTACACAATAAAAATTTTGGAACCAGTCATCCTCAAGCTAGTTTTGCAGTTACCTTGACAAATCTAATTATCTTAATCTGTGATAAAGTAAACCATGGCTTTTTTTAATCTACTCAGATTTGAAAAAATGCCATCTCTGTTGAATGTGTTTTATTAATACTGTGTAATGTGTAAAGCTGCTTATTCTGTATTCTGACCCTTAAAAGACCTGATTACACAGTCACTATGCTTAGAGAAGTCTTGAATTAAAGCTGATGACCAAGTTTAAAGAAGATATAACAAGCATATGTAAAAGTTACATATGAAATATTAATCTGAAGATAGTGTTCCAGTGTAAAATCGAACCTGTTTAAATCTTGCTCTTCCCACCTCCGAATTCCATGTCTTAGCAATATTGATCAGATGTAAGGAGGATTGTGAGTGCTTAGAAACTCTAAATGTCTTCTGTATTGTGTGCTTAGATTGTTTTAAATTGAAAAAACAAGCATGAATTAGAGATTCACTGTGTGAATGCTTTTGGCTGCTGAAGTCTCCAGTATGACTAGTGAGCTTAGATTATTGAAGCAATTACTCTAAATCGATGGGTGGTCTTGAGAAAATGTTTTGTTGGTGGCTTCTAACAGGAGGAGAGTATGTTTGTAAAACAGCCCAGAGTCTGTATGGATACCAGAATTTAAGAGGCTTGTTAACCTCTTCAGTTTCTTAGCATGCACTGTGCACGTTTTAATCATTCGTGTTTGTGACAACAACATAGCAAAGTCAGAGAACATATGGTCGCACAGCATCCCGCTTACTGCTGCCTTAAGGTGCCAGCCTGATTGTATAAAGGTGTGCGAAGTGTAACTTTTCGCTAAAGAGGGAACGGAGTAGTTTCGGCTCACAATCTGAAGTGTCAGAGTCGAGTAATTAACTCTGAGCATTTCAAACTAAACGAGGTGAGTGCCAGGGGAGATGAAAGGGGTGGGGGGGGGAATCCCGCGGAGGTTCAGCGCGGCAGGAACAGCAGCGCCCCCTGCCGGCCGAGCCGCACGTGGCAGCGCTGTGTAAGGACTCGCTCTAACGAGAAACACACCAGCCTCTGAAGGATGTTTAGACACATTGCGGTAGCTCACCAAGCTGCAAAACTGGTAATGAAAACCAGATTTGCAGTCAGCGGGATGTTACGAGCGGGTCACCTTTGGTTTCTCTCGTTGTGGTCATTCGAAACGTAATGTTTTGCTGCAAATAGTTGGCATTCAGATAAACCAGGACACAATTGAAAAAGAAGGCACACTTAGGAAGGTTTGTGAAATCTGTGACCAGTATTTGGCAAAATGAGTGCCTTTCTTGAAACAGCTGAGTCCGCTGCTTAAGTGCAGTTGTGGATGTAGCTCACTTACAGTTTTATTATGGTAGACTGAACTAGAGAGGGCTAAAGCACCTCTAAAATCTGCAGAGAACTCTCAAGTTTCACTTTGAGTATCCAAACTCAGATGATGTTGAGTCTGGAAAAAATGGACAAATAAAGGGGACAGAGAGCTAAAGAACTGTTTGAGTCCTCTTTTTTTCTTTTAGCATTACAGACATTACTAGCTACTAAAGGTAATTTGGTCTCCAAACTGATTACTTTATCTCAAACACAGATATTATGCATTTAATTAGCATGTTAAAGTAAAACCAAGCAAATCTAGAGGGTAATTTCACAATGTAGTTAAAGTATTCTTCTAGGAGTATTTAAGTCTTTGTTTTTGAATATGCCTCAAGACACTAAAAAAAAAACCTGTACTTGCACCTTACTCTTCCATTATATGATGGCCATGTATTTCTTCTTGAGTTTTAAAATTTCTGCTGTTTTCAATATCTATCTGTTGAAGATGAACTGTTTTATGTGAGAAAAACAAGTAATTGAAATTTGTTTCTTTGGGGATACAATTAACTCTAAATATCTAGAAACATTTATTGAAATCATTGTAGAATAGATGTCATTCAGTTCCATAAATATACAGTCTTGACATAATATCAAATATTTGTGTTTGCTTAAACGTTGTATTGCATGAAGAATGAATTAATTTTTTTTGCCAACAGAAAACCAAAAAATACTGGAATGAAATTTACTATTTTCTTGTTATGACTTATGTGTAAGTCCACTGGAGTCCACATAAGTGGTTTATTTCAATTTTATGAAGTTAAATAGACCAGACTCCCCTGTATGGTTACTCAGTTCTGAAATGAATAAAAACTGTAATAGGTTTTTAGTGTTTCAGAAAATGTTTTCAAGGATTTGTTGAAAACAGATCTGAGAAGAAGGAGGGACAGATAACTTTTTTCACTAAATGGTCACTTCATATATTTTTATGTTTTCTTTGCTTTTCATACCTTTGAATCTACTGATTAAAAGAATGAGTAAGATACTGATTAAACAGTGTAACATACTGAATGCAAGATTTGGTGAGTTTTACATTAATCAAGTCAGGTTTCTAGAGAAACATATTTGTGCAGACTCTTAATTGAGTACAGTGAATGACAAAGTTGCTTGCTAAGCCTGAATTTGCTTTACTTGTTTTGATTCATAGTAATATTAGCTTAATGTGGTTGCCTGGATTGCTGAGCAGTGAAGGAATCATAGGAATTGGGAGACTTAACAAAGAAGAAACATTTACAGATTCCAAAGTTGCTGTATGTGTTTATAGTGACAAAGATTAAGTTAAGCAGATGTGTAAATCATGTGTCTATTTAGCCTTTAAACACAGATTAGTAATGTGTTATTCCTAGACACTATAGGAAAGTTTTAACGGATTATTGAAGAAAGCCATGGGATTTTGTATGTGTGCAGCTAACTGTAGTCTTATACAGAAAAAGTTTTTGGGGTTTTTTTTGTTTTTTTTTTTAGTAAATGATGAAATGCTATGAATCATTTTCCTTAGGCAAAGCTTATTTTTGTCAGCCCACAGCTGAAAGATATATTATTTGAATTTTAGTAATTTTAAATATTTGCCTTACCTTACTTTTTACATCTAAGTTTAGGCTGCAGTTAATGGAAACATAAATAATATACTAGTATTCAAGGCTTAGTAAAGTTAAGTTCAGAGCATGTATTAAGAACAGCAAAGAAAATTTTTGTGTTTATGGTGTAAGTTAAAGCCCAAGTCTATCTCAAACATGCATACCATGAAATTTCATTGTAGTCAGTATGGTGTTTGGCAGTGCAGAACCAGACTGATTACTGAAATATAATTACCTTTGTGGAGGAATTTAGTTGCAGGGGGAAGTGTGTCCTAAGACTGCCTTAATACTTCAGTAGTATTAAAGTAGGGCATTTAAAGGCTATTCATGAGCAATTATTTCTAATGCACTTTAAACTGTAATTGAATAAAAAAGGGATGCACCAGACTATTTTGAGAAATCTTTGCCATTGTGAAACATTTAATTATAAAATTTTGCATTTCAGTATTCTAACATTTAAACAGTTCTCATTTTCCAAGTAATACACTTTTTATAATGTTAAAAGAATTGTTCGATTACTACACTAATAATTTCCTAAAAGTTAAGCATCTAGGGCAGCAACAGCAATATTGTTTTTCAGTCTGTACTTCAGTAGCCAGAAGGGGTTTTGTTGTTTTCCACTTTTTAATTAAATTAACATTTTTCTTAAAGGTAATGAGTTACACCTTGAGGTCTAAAATGTGAAGTGTAGACCTTTAATCATTCCCTGATTCAAAAATGAAGTATGTCAAAAACTTGTCAGCTGTTTTTGGTGCAAGTGGACAATTGATGGTAGAGGACATTATTTTATTGAGAGCCATTAACTATTTAAAACTTTGTGCATAAATTAAAGAGGAGCTAAATGGATTTGCAATTGTTGCCATTAGTAGCATTTTAGATTATACAGGCAATTATTGTGTTCATTATCGTAGAGCAGCGCCTTTGCAAAACTGTTTTGTTTTCTTAGACATTATGTACAAATTTTCCCTTAGAGATTAAAATTTCCAGTGGTGTGTTTAATTTTGTTAACACAGTTTCAAATAGAACAAATATTATGACAAGCAAAAGAAAATTTGCTTTTCTCATATGGGAAATAGCAATAAATGTGGAAAATTACTCCAATTCTTAATTCATCTTGTTCTTATATTGTCATAATTATTCTGGTTATGATTATTTTCTGAATAAAAGAAAGAGCTTCCATAAGATGGTATATTTTACACAAGCTTTGATAAAACCACAATGTAGTTAAAATTAACTTGGATCCACTTTTTCAATATTCAGATGAATTTTAGAGAATGTTAGTGAATTTCTATGTGAAATGTATCTGAATAGTTCAGTATTTCATTACTCGAGTGCTGAAATTATTTAAGTTGAAAGGCACAGAATTAAACTAAGTATCTTTCAGTACATTGGAATAACTAACTTTTGAGAAATGGAGAATGCTTTTCTATTAAAACATGCTTTCTTTATGTGCTTTTTTAAGTAGGGTTTTGCAATTGCCTGCACTTACTATAGTAAATGAAAATATTAAAATTTACTATGGGCGATAGTGTGATCTGTATTAAAAAGAGTGGCATTGTTAGGAACAAACAGAATGCTCTTGAGCAAGAGATTTATTGTGTGGACAATTTTTCAACATCAACTTTTTTATTGCCTTAATGCTTCTCCAAAGAGATTTTTGTTGGATCCCAAACTTAAATTCACATCTGTCTTCATCAATTAGAAAGGTATTAATGCTTTGAGTTAGCTGCGTATCAGTGTGCAGTGGACTAAATTTAATGTTTCTGTCCAGAAAGTGGCATTCTTTCCAAAGAAGCTCTTTATTCATTTCTGTTCTGGGGTGGGGTTTTTATGGGGGGAGGGGGGCGTGGAGAGGGGAGAGATAGGCTTTCACTACCATGATGCAGGGGGAAAAAAGTGTGAGGTAGTAGTTATGCATATTGCAAGACAGTGATGCTTTATTTTATTACAAAAAAAGACCAACTCTAGAAGGCCAGATTAAATCATTCCTTTCACTTTTTAATGGGATTTGGATGAATAGAGTAAAATATGCACTTTGCATTCATTGATAGCATCTTTAGGTTGAGGTAATTGAGTCTTTTTTCCCTGACTGAATGAATAATGACTTCATCTGATCCTCAGCGAGGCCTGAAACTTAGGCTGCCTTTGTCACCACAAAAAGATCTGGGCTTTGAAACATGCTCTACTTCCCTGGCTTCATTTTTCTTCATTTTAATCCAAAAACCTATTTTTCTCAATAATTCAAGCATAAACTATGTAGTACTTGAAGCAGCGGAAATTGCAAGATATTTGTCCTCGTTGTGCTGCTTTTTAAATGCAGCTGATAAATCAGCCACTGTGGTCTTCAGCTGCCTGGTTCTCTAGGGAAGGGACAGCCCATGTGTAAGCAAGATTGCTGGAATTTTTAAGAACTATATTTAAAGTGCTTCTTTTGCAGACTGTTTGTTATCTAAGGAAGTATTATGTTTTACTGGTCTTACTGGCAAGACTCGGAGATAAAAGGGGCATCTGTGATGGAGCCTAGGAAACTCTTCCTGACATAATTTTCCCACGTATTTTACTGACTACTAGAGCATCCCAAAAAGTGGTTTAAAAATATTCTAGCTTACATCACACATTATTGAAATGGTGAGAGTCTTAGTTACGTAGCTTAAATATATTTTTTTTCATGAGAAACAGTGAATGAAAAATAGCCTCTAATGTTCTTCTTAAAATGTTTCTAAATCAAATACCTTTTTTTTTACTTACAAAAAGTTGAAGCTCTGATTTACTATATTGGTTTGAAAATGGATATTCCACTTGATTGTTGTTTTTTATTATTATATTGAACAACTGAAAGCTTCCTACAACTAAAGTATGTTTCTGTGAAATTAGTTCAGATGTACAGACCGGGATGAGGCACAGTGACAAGTGGCAGTACACAAGTTGCATGAATGAGAAGGCAGTTCTGTTGCATGTGTCCATTGATTCTCAAATCTAACAGGTTTTTCATCTTTTAGCAGTCAGTGAGCTCCCTACAAATATAGTGTGCAGTGCTGGTATTTTTGCTGCACATATAATAGAAGAAAATTGTTCCTACTCATTTGTTCATCTGTAACTGTCTTTGCTCCTCGTCTTCCTGAGTTCCTGTCCTGGATCAGGGGATGGGGAAGGGATGTGTCAGATGTAAAAGCATTCAAAAGGCTTGGCTGGGACTGTTCACACTGGTTCTGGGCATTGTTATTGTTCCATAGCCAAGGAACATTTTTTGCATGCAAGCATAGGAATAATAATCAACACAGTTATCAAAATTCAATAAATTGTTAACAAGTGCATGGATTTTTAATAGGTAGGAATAACCAAAGCAAGTCATCGCTAATTGTTCGTGCAGCAGAAGCATGACTTTAATAAAAACTTAACTAACTTGACTTCTTCTTCTTCCTTCAGGTTGGCTTGCTGGACCTGGAGTTGAATCAACTGACCAAAGCCCTGTTTTTGGCTTTAGTTGCACTATCAGTTGTTATGGTAACCTTGCAAGGATTTGTAGGCCCATGGTATCGTAACCTTTTCCGGTTCCTCCTCCTGTTTTCCTATATCATCCCCATCAGGTATGTATAAGAATGAAAGCAAATACAGTTGTCTAATTTCACTGAATGTGGCTTTCTTGAAATTTATACTTGCTTCTCATTGCAAAGGAAATTGATCTTATCAGGAAGCTGAAGGAGAATGTGCTAACAAATCTGCTGATTCTTGAAGGATCACAGTACAGAAAACAATACTGTTGTATTTTTTTTGTATAATGTTCATCTTGCTAGAGTAATCAGGATATCTAATCCTTTGCTAGCATAAATGTATTAATAAGGATACAATCTTGGTATACTTGAGAATGTGGTTTTAGGAGGCATGTAGTTGAATAAAACATTAGGTATATTTCAGAATTTTGTTTTTAATGCCTTAAATACTGAAAATATTCCATTTCTCTGGTTAAAATACAGACTTTTTACCCCAATAATGATTAATTTAAATTGAATGGTTGAATAATGTAGGTGTGCTTTTACAATGGGAAGACTTTTAACATGTGTAACCAAGTAGAGACTTGCCCTGAATTAATTAATTCATTAAGCATGAGTACTGTATATTCAAATTGCAGATAAACTGGAACAGGAAATAATACCCACGTGTGTAATTAAGTCTTCTGTGGACACATGAGTGAGAACACCGACTCTGAAATTAATTCTTTTCTTTGCATGGGTATTGCCTTTGCAAAATGGAAATACTGTCTCCTGTTAAAATACCCATTGTTTAGATTAACATAATTGTTAATTTTAGATGCTCTCTAGAACTCTTCAGTTAGATATATCATTCAGTAAGCCCAGTGACTAGCCAGAGAATTAGCAGCATCTAAGCTGTAGGAAGGTTTGAGGCCTGCCCCCTAAGGCATACACACAATATTTGAGTTCATGTAGGAAAGGAAAAAACCCAACAGGAGGATTTCATTAGGCCTTTTAATCTAAGCTTGTATTACTTATGTGTTACTGTATTCACATTTTTTGACTACATATCTGTGTGAATGAAATTGTATCATATTTGTTCAGTGGGATGCTCAGGAAGCCTCTGTCTTAATGTTTAAGGACTTGTATTTTTATAGTACTTTTTGCAGTACTGATTATGTTGGGAAGCTGAAGGAGAAGGTTCCAGTAAATCTGGTGGAATCAAAATTTTGTGGTGTCTTTCTAAACACTGTCATTGTCATAACTCCCTTACTGGTTGTATGATGCTGCTCAGGTTGTGTTGTCATCCTCCCCATACACACACAGTTACTGAGTATTAAGCAATTTATCTATGTGTAGAGGCAAAAAGGGCTCTATTCAAGTGATTGAGTCTACATATTGCTGAAAGATGCACTTTAAGACTTCCGGGGGAAGGGAAAAATAGGTAAGGATATAAACGACCACTAGTGTTCTTCCATAATAAACATAGTAAGCCCACACTTATATCTGTCTTTTAACTGTTTTAATATCTTTGTTATTGGATGCAAGAGGATTAAGAGCATATAAGTGGTGTAAGTATATTTGACTCTATATTTTAAGTTCAACATATGCTATTGAAAAAATATGTTCATTGAGCAGCTCGCTTTCAATGTACAAGTTGCTTCATGGACTTGTGGATAGCTCTTCTCCAAAAATAATTTCTGGGATACACCTGATCCAATTTTTCAGTTGCTTGTGGGAGATAAAAGTTGAAGTATTAGAGGATTGGTTTAGTTGCGATATGGGCCTTGTAGTTATGCTGTGGAAGATCAAACAGGAATCTATCAGAAAATGTTTTTCTCTGTAGAGGTTTATCTGTTTCTTCAACCCAGATCTTTCATAAATTCGGGGTCACTTCCCACAGTGCAAAATAAACAACTTGGTCATGCTGATGTTCAAGTATGACTATGCTTCCCTTCCTCTCTTCTGGATATTAAGCAGGGAAATTGCTTAATTTTTAGGCTATATTTGGAGTGTAAACTCTTGAAGATGAAAATTACAAGGCTAATGACATTGAAGCACCAGGTGTTGTGTCCTCTCATTTTTAGATAGCTATATGGAGGAAATAATGAACTTTTCAGAGGTAAAGGAAATTAACATGGGAGATTAGGATTCACTAGTAGAGGCAAAATATATCTGAACTCAGGCCCACATGAAATGTGTTGGTTGATAGTTTTAGAGAATTGAGGAAGTTCCTAATTGTGGAGCTTTTTTGCTGTTGTGTTTGGCTTTTGGTTTGCATAGCAAGGGAAAGTCCATATATGCAATAAAAATAGTTTTCTGTGGCTGGACATGCTTGGTGCAGATCATCAGGAGGATGATCTTAGAGTTAGTATAGTTTAACTGATCTGTGTGCAGTCTCTCCTGTAATTAGTAGGAAGAGGAATTTTTTATTAGGTGCTTCAGAAAGGAGCTGTTTCCTTTGGATTCAGCTGCATCTTAAATACTCCTCTAGATCAATCTTGCTTCACTATGTGTGGGGTATTACTGTGCAGCTTGTACACTTTAGGATTATAAACACAAGATCATGGTAAAAAACCCCCTCCAACAAGAGAATAAAACCAAAACCTCCCCAACAACCAACACCTACCCCACTCCCTCCTTCAAAAAAACCCACAACATTGTACAAGTTCTCTAGTGTACAAGGAATCAAGCAAAATGGAGAAAACGTAGGAGTAAACAAACATCAAAATCCTAGCCCATTCTCTAAATTGCTGGTAAGTTAGAACCATAATGCGCCAAATGTTTTGAACAGCCCCACATCTCCAGAAATGTTTGGCTCCTAAAAACGATTCTGTTATTGATGTTTTCTTTTCCTCTGTGGAGTAAGCACAGCCCCGGGAGCCTCTATAAGCAATCTTCTGCCCTAAAAGTTAAGGTATTTTAATTTCTTAAGATTTATCAGGAAAGGAGGATATAAAGCAAGTCCTTGACAGACTGTGCAAAACAAATCTCTCTAGGATTATGCTCACCCATTCTCTGAGTTTTTCCATGTTCCGTGGTATTTTTAGGCTTTTTTTTTCTAGTTGGCTTCAGTCAGTTTGAGTACCATTAATGCATATCCGTAGGTTCTCCAGTGTCACTAAGACCATTTCATTACTTGTTTTAAATAAAATAATTGATTGAAATACATTGTCTATCAGTTTACAAGATCTTGTCTGATGATACAGCCTAGTGCAGCTGTCATGTAGCAAGCTAGCAGGGAGCATGTGTCCTCAGGTATGTCCATGGTCCATGCTGCTGCTCTTTTTAATACGAGCATGAAAGTTATTAGGCCCATATTGTTGCCTTTTTTTAAATAGTAAGGTACCTTTGTTGAACAACTTGTATTTTTTTTGATTGTCTGTTTTCTGAAGGCCAAGGGGCAGAGGGCAATAGCAGTCACACTAGTGAAATGCCAGCACCTCAGGTGGGGGAAGATGGGTAAGCTCTGTCACAGTTTTGTTACCTTTTACCTGGTTATCCGTTTTAACTCTGTCATGGTGGTTATAGTGAAATTCTTTTTAATTTGATATCATTTTAAAAATTAGCTTTACATTTTTATTAGGGGAGTTTAATTTACCTTTTTTGTGGAACTGATGATAATTACAATATACATTTAAAATTCGAACACAAATCATGTAAACCTTGAGGGGTCTTTCCTTCAGTTTTTGCAGCTACTAAACTGATGTTGTTTTAGTTTTAGTTTTGCTTTTTTAAAAGCTGTCAGAGACAGTTACCCACATCTGTATTTTTAAGTGCAGGAGAATAGAAGTATCTTTAATCAATGCGGGATGCAAGATACCAGCTCTCAGCTACTACTGAGATGAACATTCCAGAATGTATGTGTGTATGGGTGCAGAAAAGATGACTGGGCTATTAGAGAGCCTTGCCACAAAACAGTTCAGTTCTTTCTCCTGACCTTTAGTTGCAGCATGTCTTCATAAGCTCACTGGTGTTATCATAGCAATCAGTTCAGAAAGCCAAGATGAAGAAAAGGCTAGCCTTAGTGATGGTACTGCCTCACCCAGCTGAATCCTCTCTACCACCAAATAGTGGGACTTTGTTAATTCATTGTCCTGTCATCTTCAACACCTTGGAAAGCGAAGTGAGTTGCACTTTGATTATNTCAGGAAAATTTTTTAAGATAATTAAGATAATTCAGGCCAGGCATGGTTTTGTGAAATTGCTGCCTCACATACACAGGCACATGAATGCTGTAGCTGTATGTGCTTCTGCTTAGCTGTTAAGGAATGTAGAGGATTTACCATAAAATGATAAGGTATTTACTGGGGATCTGTTAAAAATGTGTATGACCCAGGCTCTATATTTAGTAGCAGTTTAAAGCAGGATTGACAGGGGCTTAATCAGCCATCGTTTTAGGAGAATCTGTTAGTTTTAGTGTGAACAGAAGCTGAAATGTCTCTTGTCCTTTCCTTTGGACACCCAAAGGCTCCTGGTCACAGAGCCATTCTGCCAAAAGAGGCTGTCCCCAATGTCTGGAAGGAACTGCCTTGCTTAAGTACTTTTGGGGTATTATCTGGCTCCTGGCTGCTTTTATTTCTGGGTCTTAAGGAGAAGCATTTAAAACAAATCCTTCAAGTTGTATCAGTCTGTTTTCAGAGGCAGTGAGGAAAACACTGCTAGGAAATCTTAGGTCTGAAATTCATTAATAGGCAATCAAATCCCAGACCATACAGATACGAATTTGTGTGTACCCCTGAGATCCAGGGAACCCACACCTATGCATTCTGTCTAACAGCAGCAAGCAGCTATGCTGCTTTCAGTCTATTGTAGTTTCTGCTGTACATGTTGGAGCTCTAATGTGTATAACGTATAGATGTGAGAGTATTAGTATATGTAGTCTCAGATACAGGGACAGATAGATATATGATGCAAATATTTCAGTGTGGAAGAGCTAAAGAGCTACTTACACAGTGGCTTAAGCAAGTGGTTTAATACACATCGAGTATATTGTGCTTCTATACCATATCATGATAAATAATGCAGTCTGTATAGAGACTGAAAAAATATTATGTGAAGCTTCACGATATTTACAAATTAATTTTGCAACAAGAGCTATGGTGTGTCTCTCTTGTGCTAAGACTCAGTCTTAAGCTGTCCAGGATGGTGCTGTACTAGTACCTAAGCTAGCTTTGTGATGTTTCTTAAAATGTCTGATATTCATACTACATTGGGAAACCATAGAATCATAAAATTATTTTGATTGGAAAAGACCTTTAAGATCATCAAGTCCAGGTTTTAACCCAGTGCTGCCAAGTCCACCACTAAAACGTGTTCCTAAGTGATGTGTCTGCAGGTCTTCTAAATACTCCAGGGACAGGGACTCTACCACTTCCCTGAACGGCCAGTTCCAATGCTTAGCAACAGTTTTGGTGATGAAGTTTTTCCTAATACCCAATCTGGAGCTCCCCTGGTGCAATTTGAAGCAGTTTCTTCTTGTTCTCTCACTTGTTACTTTGGAGAAGGGACTGCCCCCCATCTGGCTACAGCCTCCTTTCAGATAGTTATGGAGAGCAGTAAGGTCTCCCCTGAGCTTCTTCTTATCCAGGCTAAACACCACCAACTCCTTCAGATGCTCCTCATGAGACTTGTGCTCCAAATTCTTCACCATCTCTATTGCCCTTCCCTAGACACGCTCTGATGCCTCAGTGTCTATCTTGTAGTGAGGAGCCCAAAACTGAACACAGGATTCAAGGTGAGGCCTCACCCCTGCTGTGTACAGAGGGACAATCACTTCCCTGGTCCTGCTGGCCATGCTATTTCTGACACAGGCCAGGATGCCATTGGCCACAGCCACCTGGGCTCATGCTGGCTCGTGTTCAGCTGCTGTCGACCAGCACCTCCAACTCCTTTTCTGCTGGACAATTTTCCAGCCACTCTTCCCCCAGCCTGTAGTGCTGCCTGGGGTTGTTGTGACCCAAGTGCAGGACTCAGCATTTTGCCTTGCTGAACTTCATACAGTCGGCCTCTGCCCATTGATCCAGCTGTGCATCGATCCATCTGTAGATCCTTTGTGCCCTCCACCAGATCAACACTCCTGCCCAACTTGGTGTCCCCCATAAACTTACTCAAGGTGCACTTGATCCCCTCAGCCAGATCATTGGTATTATAATACAGGTATTATTTATCAGGACTGGTCCCAATGCTGAGCACAAACAGTTTAAAAAATAAATAATTTTTTAAACTGATCTATTGTAGCAAATCTTTCTCCTTTCTAATCTTGCAACATTGCCTATTTGCTCCTGGTCATTTTTGTGTTTTTAATCTGATGGTATTACAGCAAGTAATGCGAGATTTGTGTGGAATATACAAAAAAATTTTCATGTTTTAAAAGCTATTTGTATTAGACCTATAATGTCAATATTGTTGTGTTTGTATAAGAGGCCTAATGAAAGGAGGCATCTGACCTGGTAAATGTGATAATAGCAAAGAAACATTTTTAATAGGAAGCAATTATTGTTTACTCTGAACTGCATATGCTGCATCTTATGTGCAAAGGCATTTGTTTGACATGTTCTATTTGTATTTTGCACTCTTCTGTGTTTTCAACCTGTAGGAAGTTCATAAATTATTTTTTTTCACTAGTTAATTGCCCAGATTTCCTCCTGAGTTTTAAATTCCCTATATGTTACAACGTAATTACCTGTACCTAGGTTATGTGTGGCCCTTGAAGAACTTCATGTGCCCCAGTCACTATAGCAATACAGGGTTGGCAGGCATTTTTTTTGCTACACATATTTAAGCATAAATGTGTGGGATTGACTTATCTTTTAAAGTTATATTCATTGTCTTGGTTTTATGCAAAGTGTTGTGTATACCTTCTTTCATTTTGTTTTATATGCTTACATAATAGAGAAAATTTAGAAAAATTAGTCCAAGAGAGCTAGTGAGACCAATTATGAAGCAAATATGAACACAGTTCTGAGAACCTTCTTGGAAGTATCAGATAGCAGAGAAAACTAAATAGTATATCACATTTTCCTCATTAAATAAAGTATGAGAGATGGGGAATTAGGGACATTAAAGAGATAACCTATGGGTTGATGCTTATTTGTTTAGATCTTGATGTAATGTTGTGCTTAAATGAAGTAACTTTTGTTTTGTTCTATATTTATTTCTTTAGTGACAATTAATAGAAGTTACCAGGCTCCAAAACTTACCTTCTGTGGTGGTTTAACTTTCCAGGCATGTTGAAGTTAAAATATTTTTGGCTGTTTCATGACCACTATTTTTAAAATTATTCCTTTTTTTTTTTTTTTTTT
>VXBX01009313.1:935677-981124 GCA_013400415.1 Scytalopus superciliaris | reverse complement strand
AAAAAAAAAAAAAAAAGGCAAAAAAAAAAAACACCAATTCATAGAATGTGAAGGACATTAAAGGACTATTGTGACGGATCACTGAAAAATGTAAAATTTGAAGGTAGGTGGGGTTTCTGCAGAATCCAGTTAGCCTGTTCAGCCCTTTTACTGCATACTTCTTTTCATGTCACATTTTTCAGCTGTCTTCAGGCTCTGTTACTGAAATTTGACTGCAAATGCAAGGTGATGAGCACACAATTCTGTATCATTTCTTAAGAAAATATAGATGAGGGTTTTTACAAACAGCAAACTGAATGAGTTAACAGGTGGTTATATAAAGGTAAATAAATGGTTGCTAACCTTATCATGTATCAACCTTTGTAAAGGGAACAGTCATATATATATATATATATGTATGTATGTATGTATTCATGTTTTGTTTCCATTATTGAACTTTGGTTTACTCTTCATTGTGCTGGGTCTTAAAGGTCCACTCTCAGAACAGTGGAAACAGTACAAGCTCAACACCATCTAGAAAACCTCAGTCGTCTGCACCCAAAGTGCGCAAGAGTGTCAGCAGTCGGATACACGAAGCAGTGAAGGCCATTGCACTCTGCCACAATGTGACCCCAGTATACGAATCACGGGCTGGTGTGTCTGGAGAAACAGAATATGCAGAGGTGGATCAGGACTTCAGCGATGAAAATCGAACTTACCAGGCTTCCAGTCCTGATGAGGTTAGTATGCAGGGGTGAAAATACTGATAGCTAGTAAAGAACAGGATAAGCTAAGTTAAAAAAATGAAGAACTGTGAAAGAAGAGTGTTTTAGGTAAGGGTTTATTTAAAATTAGTGGTAATCTGTTCTTATTTTTTCTACAGCAGTAGGAAAGATCTGGTGTTTCTTTGTAGAATAAAATGTTTTCACTTATTTGACTAAAAGATCTGTGAAGTCTGTACTTTGGGATCAATACTGTGATGAGGATTGCAATTAAAATTAGGTGTATTCTCAAAACATTAATCCATGTATGAATCATAGTATGCTATTAAAAGGATTATGAAACTGCTCTGAGTGATGGACAGCCAGGTATATTAGCTAGAGATGCTGCCTGTTACTGGAATGTATAGATTCTTATCAGGGAAAAAAACCCACACCAAACCTCAAACACTCCTGTAGAAAAGCTTCAGACCCCACTGCATTCATTGGATTTGAGTTACTGTTCTCAATAATCCTGTCTTTTGCCCTAAATTGATTGCCTAAAATTCAGTCTGAAAAGGTATTAGAAGAGAGAGGCAAAGCTCATGTTTCAAAATTCCTGCAAGCTAAGTTCACCTTATAAAAACATGTATGTGGTTAATACAGAGAAATAGGGTGTATTGAGGTTGGTTTGCATCTGCAAGTGAGCAGGTTGAGGGACATCTTGAAGAATTTCTAGCATTATCTGAAGCCTGGATGTGCTGTTGATGGTGTAACCACAGTAGCTTAGTCATAAATGAAACAAAGTTACTGTGCTATGTGAAGAAGGGAGTGTGTATCTAGAAGCCTGAATATTTTTCTAGCTGTACACATTTATCCAATGCAAGACAATGTTTCTTCCACAAACTTCATCTTGCCACAGCATAGCGTATTACTCATGGTATATATTTGGTTTTGATGTCTGATATGTCACCGTATGTAATGCTAGCACTTATTTTTATGTATTTTTAGGAATGCAAGAAATAAAATCTGTCTTCATGTACTACAGAATTAGAGGGCCTCGTGCATTTCAGATGCTGTAAACACAATTCATAGTGTCAAAGGATTGTAGAATATGAAGAAGCGGCTGGTTCTCAGTGATTAAAAAATGGCAGTCAGAACATTTTTAAAAATAAAACTCTGGGCAGGACTTGAGACGCTTCTCTTTGACTAAAATCAATAATCCATAATACTGTATGTGCTGTTATATAGTGTGGGCTGATCTGTATTATGAACTGAGAATGCTGGATAGGCATTTGTTTATGCCAGAGGTATACTGTAAATGCAGTTTCTTAGTGTAGTTGTATAATGTTTGACTTGTACTATGCACGCTGTACAAATTTTCATCTGCACATAGATTCATATTCACTAAATATATCAGTTTAATGAGCCTGTGAGGTACTTCTGAATGTAATGAATGACTGCATGAGCAAGTATCTGCCTATGAAGATATGATGACAACTATAAATTAAGTAAACATTCTGCTTTAATAGCCAGAGGTATTACTAAATCAGGTGAAGAGACATGCAATTGAGAGAGACTATGTGAGTTTTTTCTCCCACTTGCTCTTCTCTCCCTGTGGGCTTTTGTGTATTCGTTCAGTTGTTTGAAACGTGAAAATGCTACCATGGAGAGCAATTCTTCTTCCATATTTGCTAAAGGAAGCAGCTGTAAGACTCAAGAACTATACAAGTGGTGCCCTGGGAAGACAGTAGGGAATTTGACCTTGGTAAGAGGAAAGGAAAGTTGATAAAGTGCTAATACGACAGATCTGGGACTCAGGGTGGAAGGGGAAATAAGCAACAAAGAAACTGTTAGTGCTTCAAGGGAGAGAGTGCACAGATATAATTTTAATAGTGATTTTTTTTTATAATCTTAACTCATACATTAAAACTATATGACAGTGAAATGAAAAACTTACATTCTAAGACAGCATTAAATTTCCTTTTTGTTTCTCAAAGATAATGCTGGAAACACTAGTAAAATTATCATATTGAACACATACGCGTTAATATAATTAGAAATGGATGTTTAAATGGAGTCTTATAAAAAGATGAAGCAACAGAAAACATGTAAACAGCATAAAAATTGCAACATGACAGCAAAAAGCCTGAGAGTTGAAAGACTAGCAGGTCTTTATCATAATTTTTTAAAGACTTCTATTGATGCAATGTTTGCAAATCACTGGAGCCTAAGGAAAATAATGTAAATGGTTCATTATTTAGCTTATTGAACTTTCCTGCAGTTAGGTTGACGGATGATGCCAATGTTTCCCAATCACTGAAGTACCATTTTAAAAGCATTTTTTATTGAATAAAGTGCTTTGAATATTGCACCCTGGAGCTTTATTTAGGGAAATGGTTCAATTGATGTTTTCTGTTTAACCTCAGCACTGACCTATCACAACATATTTGGTTAATAAGCAACATTATCATTTAATAGACTTAACCAGTTTTATGCATTGTACTTTCTCAACATTACAACTCTGTTCTCTTAGATATTGTTTATGGATCTGGTTTGATTGCAGTCTTTTGAAACAAGATGTTATTTGCACAGTTGTGTGTTGCATTATATAATATTGTATGATCTGACCATAGGATATAAAGAGCAGAGAACAGTATGTAAGTATAAACTATTCTCCCACGTAGGAAGGTATAAGAAGCAGTTTAGTAATATGCTGACACACTATATGCTTAATGAATTGACTTCAGGAACTCATTTGAAATTCCTCACATCTGTGTGTGTATGTGTGCATCCGTATACAGATAAAATATAATCATAACACAGTATGCACATTTAGAAGTAGGTACATTCATCATAAAAGATATATTTGTCTATTGTTAGAGTAACCCGAGATAAGTAACTGATTTTGTATTCATAATGCAAACCCTACTTATGCCAGGCTCTTTGTTTCTTATGATAAGTGATCAATATTTCATTTTCTCTGAAAGAGTGGAAAGTTTCATTTGTCTGTCACTTGTCCTCTACAGCTGTAGCATAGCAAACTATAAACATTCACTGAGAACTCACTGAAAAAAAACAACAAAGAAAGAAACAAAAAAAAAATGAAAACACCTCCTACTTGACTATCATAGATGTGGATTCAGCTTATCTGTAGAAAGCCAGCTACCTTAATGTAATGAACAATCATAAAAGGATATAAGCTAAGTAGGCAAAGCAATAAAGTTCAAAGGTCAGAGACCCAAGCAATTCAGGGCGTGCTATGAACAGGAGCCTTTGAAGACCTTTGCTCCCCTTGGTCAGAAAAGGTTGATCAGTCATGATTTTTAATGACTGCTTACTCTCATAAACCAGCCATTTATTGGTTATGCTTTGTCCTGCACTGTTCCCAAGCATTTCTAATTCCAGGATCTTGAATATTTAAATACTACCTTAAAGTGTGGTCAGTTATTTAATTCCAGCGTTTCTGTCCAGAGACAACAGAGTTGCTAAAATTAATTACAATGATGCAAAGCCAATCATTTAAAAACAGACAGGGAAATTATATGCCCTTAGTGAAGCAGCTTTTGTGTTTACAAAAGTGAAGCTGTAATGTATGAGACGTGTTGTATTGTTTAATTCATTTTATTGTGTGTGCTTATTGAAGCAAGACTAATTGTGTTGTTTTGTCAATGCATTGTGAAAAGCAAATCACTCAGTAGCATAAAACCATCACTTGCATGACCTTCGAGACCCACAAAGAATAACTACTCCATAGCTTGTCTTGAATATTGATCGGCAGTTTTTTCACATGGTCAAGTTGTATTTTTAAGTTAATAATTTTATTTTAATTATGAAGTTTCTTGATGAAAAGTGATGGACTGGAAATGTTAGTTATCAAATCATTGTTTATAAATTTGAACAAATCAGCTGACTGGAGACATGTATGAGGTGTTATTGAACAATCCAGACAGAAACTGTTGGGAACACTGAGACAGTGGGCAAAGGAAATCTTACTGCTTCTTTCCTGTTTCCAAAACAATAGCCTTAAGTTAAAATACACCATTTATAATCTCTGTAGACCTTATACAACAGTTTGGTTTTGAAAGCAGATCCTGTTGTCTGAAGTGAAGATGCTTTTAAGTACTCTGAAAGAAATACATGTTGGTTACATGAGAATTCTTCTAAGCAACAAAACTAGCTTACAAAGTTTCCATCCCCAGTCCTTTCTTACCCTACAAGTTGCTCCCTCATATACATCAAAACCTTTGAAGACTTTATGTTTGGGGATTTTTTTTCTGTTTAAGTGGTCAGCTTTATAGCATGGCTCCAGGAAAGCTGTGACCACAGGAAAGCTGTGGTGGAACTCCCAGTTTCTGTTGTATGAGGTGGAGAAAAACTGCCAACACCAGCCATGAGGCAGAGATCTTTTTCTTAAACTGATGTTAGCTCAGAAGAGAATACTGGGCACTGAAAGTGACAATTAGTTGGTCATAAACCATTTTGAACAATACTTTGTAAATATTGAGCATTTTGGTATTTCTACTAGGGAAGCAATGGCAGTGTGACCCACAAGGAAAGGAAAGCAGGAGCTGGGCATGATAACCAGGCTGCTACAGGCAGTGGCCTTAGTGATGAGGTGTACAGGCCCACAATATCCCAGGTGAAAAAAGCGTGTCCTGTGATGGAAACCACAGAGTCAAAAGTATGTATTATTTTACAGGTTAACCCTAATGCAGTACACAAGCTGTTTATTTTGATTTGGTTTCGTAAGAGAACATTTCTAAACAATTGTGATGATTATGTCCCCAAAATATGGACATGCTTCTGTGGTCTGTAAAAACAGTGGGTTTGAAGTTTCAGCTCTTGGTGCCCCTCTCAAGAAGCACTCATTGCTCAGGCAACTGAGCTAGAAACATCCTCCTTCTTACAGAAGGTACTTCCACCTCCTGAACTGGTACTGCTCTAGGTGACATTGCGAGTTGCAGTTACTACTTGATTGGGAGTTTCCTTATGAAATCTCTGAATTTGACTTTGAATGGAAATCTGTGCCCTGGTAGCTGAAGTGTTTGATACTGGGGATTGTGAGCTATAGAAGCTCAGAGGGTTCTGTGTGGCCTCTAGTGTGGAGACACTGCTGACAGAAGCAAACAGAGTTCAGGTGGACGTGTGGTAAATAGAAACATCTGAAACATTTGGGGTAAGAAACACTAGATGAGGGATTTCTCAGTAGCTTATGTCAGATCTGTTGCATTTCTTTTTCACAATGCAAGTGTTTGCTCCCATCATTCCGAATTTGGAGGTTTCTTCTTTAGCATTGTCACATGAGAGGTGGATAGCTGTCTTTACGCGTTGGACTGCTACTGAGGAGGAAGACAGCTAGCAAGTTAGCAACCACACATGCTCACTTTGACCCCACCTACATTACCAGTCCTGTGAACACTACACAGAAAGTTCAGGTGCACACCTGTGTCTCAGTAGTGGGAGGACCCTTTATTTGCAATGTACTAAATGCCAGTTTCTGCAGGAGAGAAGCTTTGTGATAACGCAGGCAAGATCCATAAAATACTCAAATTAGCCCCCAACCTGGATTCAGGAAACTTGGCAGATTTCATGTCTGTGTGTGTTAGCAAATTAACAATTATCAACAAAATTATCATTAGAATGGATTTTCTTTTAAAACAAAATGGTAGTATCACCAGCAAAGGCTTATGTGCTTGTCCAACCTTTAGTTGCTTTATTTGACTTCACCCAGTATGTCAAACCCTGTAGAAGCCACAGCGGCTGCATTTTTCTGGCATTCTAGGAGTTCCTGATTTAGACATACTAGATTGCAAGGCCATTTTATTGTAAGGTTTTGGAAACATGTTGAAGAGAAGAGAATATACTTGTAGAGGGGAAAAGAAGAGAGACTTGCCTAAGAAACCTGTAGCCAGCCATTCAAAATGTATCTGTTTATTAAGATTTATAATGTAGATTTTCATACCATTTGTGGTTTATTTTTTTCAAAATTCTACATTCTAAAAGTTTCAGATATTTAATAGTAAGGTATGGCTGCCTTGTTCTGGATGCTGCTCTTCTTCATTCTGAATGACAAGAGTCAAACTTGCTGTCTTGCTCTCAAGTTTGTTCAGTGTCCTTTTAGGTATCTATTTGACTATTGAGCCTTATTGACTGTTTCTGCTATGGTATTTGCACTGATCAATTTAAAAGAAAAAATAAATATGCAGTTGTGTGTAGGCCAGGTATAAGAATCCAAAATGACTGTGCTGCAGAATGTTAATTCAAATGGTAGGTGAAGCTAAGCATAAATGAAATAATAAACAGCTGTGAGTCACCAAATATAGAACATGTAAGCCCTAGCTGCAAAGGGACACAAATGGATGATAGAAGGATGCAATTTACAGGTCAGGATGTAATAGTAACCTTTCACTGGGAAAATTGAAAATTAGCCTTGGAAGTATTGGATCATTTATGGCTTATATGGTACTTTGATTGAAGAATAAACATCTGTGAAAAGGCTTCCTGTGACTTTTGAGATTTTAAAATTGTGTTTTTCAAATTGTGTTCTATTCTCTTCTGTAACCACATCTCAGTGTAGTTTCATTTGGTGATGGCTGCTACTTGGGTTTCTCAGAGGTTCAGACATGGGGTTTTTTCGAGTTTTATATTTTCATAGAAACTCCAGTGATTTACTTGCTTTGTCTGAAATTCTTAGTGAGCATTAGTCATCATGTCTCTTGAACTTGCCTTGGAATGTTGCTATTTGCACATCTTTTATCAGACTGCTTGATTTTTATTTTTACCATCTTACTTGACATTAACAGCAGAGGCAAGTTCCACAAAAATTACATGGAACTTCATTATAATTACCTTTCTAGTAATTTAAAAATCCATCTCCAATAATGATTAGCATTTGGGAAAATAAAAGTGGATTGAGGAGAATTTTTTGTATCAGAAACGTCCTATTTACCAGTAAAGCAGTTTTCCTAAAATACTGATTTTCTGAAGGAATAAATCACATAGTTCTGAGGATAGATAAAGCATAACATGAAAGAATGTAGAAGTTGTATGTCATGCACTTCAAAGCAGCAAAACTGTATAAAAAAAAAAGTCTCTATGTGTGCATATAGAGATGCCATGTAGTGGTAGCTCATAGGGATTACTGTATAATGCAGCACTTCTGGATTTTGAGAAGGGACTTTCACATGTGTGTTTGTGGAATCCAGTGTTGTAAGCTCAGTTTCCGTCTCATTTGATGTGGTAAGAACTCATATTATTGTTGAAACAAGTAATGAAATGACGCAAGTGAGCAGAGTAAGCTAAAAATAAGATCCTTTGCTTATTTATTTACTACCTATTACATTGTCTCAACTTGAATGTAATTATAGATATTACTTACATTGTAGTGTTGTTTGTACAGAAATTGTGTTCTGGTTTTGCATAATTTCTACTGGATGTCATTGGTGTATTGTTGAATATATTAGAACTGTTATTTCTGAATAATATATTCTCAATACCCCATTTTCACTAATACGTTCAAATATATTTTATATTCTTCATAAGAAATTTTGTAAGAACTCATTTGATGTATTAAGATTTTGTAGTCAGTCTCCTGCTATTAACTTTTTTTTTCCTCTAGATTCTTGGAAGAGTTTAGACATTTACCCTAGCAACAGTTGTTTGGCTTTAGCCTAATTTATAGAATAGTATAATAGACCTTTCACAATGAAACATGTTGCTTTTTTCCTTTTTTTTTTTTTTTCCCCCCCTTTCTTTTAGGTAGCTTTGGTGCAGTGGACAGAGAGTGTGGGTCTCACTCTGGTTAACAGGGATCTGACCTCAATGCAGCTAAAGACCCCTGGTGGACACATCCTGACGTACTATATCCTGCAGATCTTCCCCTTCACTTCCGAGAGCAAGCGCATGGGCATCATAGTTAGGGTAATTTTGAGGGTGTTGGGCTTGACTGTTCAAAAAATGGTGTTACTGCACGTTTATCCCTATAGAATTTAATAACAAGTTCATCCTTCAGAGAATGCATGCATTTCACAGAATTTTCAAGTGGAAAGACATAGATGCACATGAAATACTAGGCAAGCAATTGTAGAAAAGTCAGGCTAACCTGATGCCACAGAGAGCCTCGTAAAGGACAAACTGTTCTCTTACATGGCAGCATGTTAATTTCCCTACTTTATGCTTACCCTCTGAGGCTGGAAGTTGCCTTTAAGCCTTTGGTTTTAGTTTACATTTGTTCCTTTAACAAAAAGTAAATTGCTTCTTCAACAGATAAATTAATGGCTGAACTATTTTACAACAGTAGTTACCATCTTTCCATGCTACCAGTGCTGCTGCTTTTCCAGACCCCGTGTTGGTATCTGAACTGGCATGCATGCACACCACAGCCCAAGTCTAAGATTTACAAGATCTGTGCTTATGAGTGGCTCAGTTGGGAGCACAGTAACAGTCATTAAAGCCTCAGATGAAAGGAAGCCACAACACAGTGCTTGAAAGGGAAGTTTAAACCTCAGAGAATGTTAATCCATCCACACTTCCTACTTCTACTTTCTCCCAGCCTAAAATCTGACACTGTAGCAGAGCAGCTTCGGACAATATTATTAGATGGTTAGGTCAGTGTCAAGTCTCAGTTGAACAGGTGTCACACTCATCGGATTTTTTTGTCTGCCTATGATGACAAGCCAGGGATGCCTTAGGCAAAGATAGTTCAGGCAGAATGTGTGCATGATCAGGTCTGGAGAGACCTTGTCAAGTCTGTTTCATTGGGTGAGGCTGGCACAGTTACATGTACAGAGATGTTCTAAGAAGCTTGCAGATCAGACTAATCCACTCCCTCTGTAATAGACCATACCTCAGAAACTCCTAATTTGGATTCTCTTTCCCTGTGTGTGGATTCATTGAATATGCAATAAATGTTGCATCATTAAAACATCTGTAATAAACATTTACACAAAGTTATTTGTAAATTTTTAATTACCTAGGTATTTCAAAGATACAGAGCTTTCTGTTTTGGATTACATGGGATCTGCCACCAAAGAAACAAAATAGCTAGAGAAGATGTAACAGTGATATTTTAAAATTTAGTTAAGGCACGCTGAGAATGCATGTTGACTTCAGTTAGAACTGGTCCCCTTACGTGGGAAGTAGGAGATACACATCTCAGTGGAATCAGAGATGTCATTGAAAAGAGTAACATCAAGCAATAAAATTTACCCACCTCTTGGCAAGGTACTTCATCTTTTATAATTGGTAATCTGCTGATCATTTCAGAAGACAGTTAAATTCTTGGTATGTAATGGTTTTGACTGTATAAACAGATATTCTTTCCCCCGTTTCTTTTGTGAAATTTTAGGATGAATCTTCAGGAGAAATTACATTTTACATGAAGGGTGCAGATGTTGCCATGTCCACTATTGTACAGTACAATGATTGGTTAGAAGAAGAGGTAAGGAAAAAAAGGAAAATTTTAGAAAAAGTAAAATTTCTTAAAACTAAAAATATAAAATAGTAAAACCAATTGTTATTGGAATATGTTTAAAGGAAAGTCTGAGCCAATGCAGTAATGGATTTTGAAGTTCAGTTACACATATCCTGAATGGACTTTAAGGGATTAGAATTATTTCCAGTTCTTGAATAACCCGCAGGAAAAGCAAAGCTGGTAGTCATAGCAGACCACATTCCTACTTAAGGAAAGTTGGTTTTTATTGACTGACCTTTCACATAAAGCCTAATTACTTCTGAGAAGTATTTTGCTATAAATCTTTTTATCCTGAAATGCCCTTGTTTGATCAAAATCTGCAGTGAGGTATGATTATGAATTACAGAGTTTAATAGGGTTGTATCTAAACGGAAATATTTTTTGCCACATTTATCAGACTTGAAATAAAATAGTGACACAGTTTCAAAGCCGATTAGTATTTTTCACTGTGTGGCTCTAGTAGGTACCAGCAATCATCTTATTTCTGACCCTACATACAGACAATATGTTAATACAATGATTACACCATGTATGTTCATAATGGTATTGGCAATATGAATCAATATCTGCTGCAGGGCAGTTTGATTTATTCAGGGACATGAATAAATTAAACTCCCTCAAGACCTAGCAAAATGTCATAAAAATTACTTTTGGCGATAATGATGCACAATTAATTGTAAAATACTTGTTTAATTTATTTAGCTTTATGAGGTCAAATCAATAAGTGTTTGCACTGGAGAGCCTTGTTTTTCATTAAGACATGCTATTCCATGGCTATTTTAATGTGTATATATTTTTCTGATAAGAGATACAATCGGTGGAAAAAGAAATGTAGTGCTGTTATGTGCCTCAAAAGTAGTTTTAGTTTATTTTAAAGCTTCAACCTAAAAGAGATTTTCTTTACGCTAGGAGAGGAAATCTACTTGGTTTACCAATAGCATACCACTTCATTTGGGGCACCTGAAATATAATTGCTTTTTATTCTGTTTGTGGCTTCTCCAAAGCATTTTAGGAGTCTAAAGAAACCTATAAAGTTATAGTACAGATATACCCTGTTAGCATATAGAATAAAGCATGTATGTATGATTGAATATTTGTATAACTGTTCTGTGGTTTGGTCCATGCAGTGTGGTAATATGGCACGAGAAGGACTGCGTACACTGGTTGTTGCCAAAAAATCACTTACTGAAGAACAGTATCAAGATTTTGAGGTATGAAAGGACAGAGTGATCTTGTGCTTTACCATATTTAATTACTTCAAGGCAAACATTCCTCTTTTTTTATTCTTTTAAGGTTGCAAAAAAGATGATTCATATTTAAAATATAGAAATTGAGGTATGGCACAATCTGTTAAAGACTTTGTCATTCATTAGTGATGGTTCTGCAGTCATACGTAGGATATTGTTTTGCTTTATTGTGGGATTGTACAGTGTTTTCCCAGAAGCTATGTAATGTTACTTCTGTAGCCTCAGCATGACCTAAAAAAACATACTTGTTTTCAAAGATAAGGCCTTTCTTCCTTAGCTACTATGATGCCTATGATTCTTAATAGTTCTTCAGAAGGCCTTCTCTTGAGGTGATTTGTCAGAAAAACTATGTATAACTTTGGATCTTCTGTAAAATTGCTCTTTTAGTCTTGTTCTTGATTAAAAATATTTAAAGTAAACCATTTAGCCTAATGAACCCATGCTGTCACTGAGTGGTAGGCTCAATGTTTGAGTCATAGCAAACTCTTAAATGGTTTTGTGTTTGTGCAGAGTCGATATAACCAAGCAAAGTTAAGCATACATGATAGAAACCTGAAGGTTGCTGCTGTTGTAGAGAGTTTGGAGAGAGAAATGGAATTGCTGTGTCTCACTGGAGTAGAAGATCAGCTGCAAGCAGATGTTAGACCAACTCTAGAGATGCTAAGGAATGCTGGAATAAAGGTACTAAATGCATACAGCTGACATAACAGGTTATCATTTATTAACTTTTTTTATCAAGACTTAAATTATATTTGTCTATATTCAGATTCTTTCAAAATAAGAAATATATCAAGTCCTAAGCACATTCTGGGTGTGACCTAGCAGAAACAAACAAGACACTGTGTGCAAAGTTCCCTTGTCCACCACAGGTTTCCTCAATCTTAAACTTAGTTCTGCAAGAAAACTACCAACAGATAGATGTACATGTGTCTTAGTCATTCATCCCCTAACTGTTTACAGTAAAATGTCCTAGCTGACACTGCATGAACTTGGCACAACACTTTCTGTGACAGCAGTGTTCTCAGGTTTGGCACTCGTGAGGACTTTCAGCAAGGATCAAAAGGTGAGCTGGTTGAACTGGAATTCAGAAATGCCCCGGGATTTTGTTCAAATCATGTTAAAGGGAGAGTATCAAAAGCCTTGCACAGGAGCTTGTGCTCAAATTTGTTCATAGGCAGGCTTTGCAAGTCATCTGTCAGTTGCACATTAGGAGTAATGCATTTATTTGAGAGAGGGCTTGAAATAAAGATGTGAACAGTATCTGAGGGGAGTGGGCAAGATTATATATAATTTTTCTTGAAGCAGAGTGTCAAACTGCTCCAAAAAGGTGTGTTGACTTTGTATTGGTTAAACTGAGTCAGACACGATTTAGTCTGAAAGGAGAGTAAGTTATTTTCTTTCCAGTAAGCATAGGAAATCTCCCTTCATGAGACAGAGGAGCAGCAATGCGTGGAGCTCTCCCTTGGGACAAATAATGAGCCAGTTGAGAATTTATGGATTAGAACTAGTGAGCAGACCAATGTGGACAGTATTATGATGTGTGTCTGCTACAGACTGCCTGATCAGAAAGTGGTAGTAGATGCTACCTTCAGACAGTGGAAGCAGTCTCTTGTTTTCATGTGCTAATCCTCATGCTGCACTTCAGCCCCTCCAATAATTGCTGGAAGGGCAGCACAGGGGAGGACACAAGCAAACCAGGAGAACTTTGGAGTGCAGTGACAGTAATTTCCTGACATGGGTGATTGAGGACTCAGCAAGAAGAGCTGTTCTACTAGTCCTCTTACTAACAAAGAGGGATTGACCAGGGATGTGAAAATTGGTTGAGGGGACAGACTTGGCCACCCACAGAGTAGTTACGAGAGGGTGAAGTTCAGCAGGCTCAAGAGGATCTTAATGTATATAAATACCTGAAGGGAGGGTGCAGAGAGCACAGAGCCAAGCTCTTTCCAGTGGTGCACAGTGAAAGCACAAGAAGCAATGAATGCAAACTGAAATAAAGTCCCACTTAAATATAGGAAGAATTTTTTTTTTTTTCTGGGAGTGTGTTCAAGCACTGGAGCAGTTCTCCTACCGACAGTGTGGAGTTTTCATCCTTAGATATGTTTAAAACTGTCTTGACATGGTGCTGAGCCTTCTGTAGTTGATTCTGACTTGAGCAGAGGAGTTGGATTAGATAATCTTCAGAGGCCCCTTCCCACATATGCTGTTTTGTTACTCGATTTTTAATTAATCCATGTTATCCAAAGGCTTTAATTAACTGTGATGCAGTAATGTGCACAGTTAGAAAAATGTTTGTATGGATTAAAGCCTTATGATTGCATCAAAATTAATTTTAGTACGATGTACTTATATATAAAGTACTTATATACTAGTATTTCACTTAGAGTGTTCTCACATTTGCTTTTGATAATTTCTCTGTATGTGGTCACTTCTGTTAGGTATACCATGCTACAAATAGGTATAGAACAGGAATTACAACTAGCTTTATAGGAGGTGGGAAACACAATAGTAGCTGTAAATAGATTATAAAATTATAGATTACCATATAGTTACTGATGAGAAAACATGAGTCTCTTGTCCATTTGCTGACCCACATGCACACTTATGAAAAGAATTTTACCTGTGATGTGTGGGAAAAAAGCCAAACTTAGCTTAGAGTTTTAAATAAAATTGCTGCTGTTGACTTCTAACTATCCAGTAATAAGTCCTGCAGCCTAAGTCATTCTTCCTTCTGCTCTGTTTTGTCTTGGGCTAATGGTATTTCATCCAGATGTCCTTCAGCTTTCTTGGTGTTAAGGTGCTGAGGGAGCTGTTGTGCTTTAAGAGCAGAGAACCCTTAGCATTATTCCTTAAACTTCACTGCCTTCATGCCAGCTCTGCATGGTCAGTGGGCAGGATCTCTTTGGAGTGTTGGGACTGTAGCTCTTCCTCTAGGATACACTGTCTCATTGCTTGACTGCTGCTTTCTGATAGGTTATCACCAGCGTCACAGACTGTTGTGTTGCATCATTTTGCGGACAAAAGTAATCTGCATCCTCGCTTTTCTGATCAAGGTAGTATCAGGGCCACAGGGAGAGGGTTTTATGCTCTCCCAGCTGTTCACCTATGCCACTGGGTTTCCCCAGAGTTTCACTTTGTTTTCATATACATGGAAACATTGGCCCTTGTGAGAAGGGAAGGGTGATAGAGCTACCCAAGGTGAAGACCGTTCTTTTCCGTTTTGCATGTTATTGTGGTAAAAACTGTTAATTTTACTTACAAATGCACATCTGTATATTTTCTCAGATAATCTAATCCCAGAAAGGTGCCCAAAAAAGCTTGGAGAAATATTTAGACTTGGAAAAGGGACACGTTGATGTCCAAAGGAGTAAACTTTTATGTTATTTTGCAGATATGGATGTTAACAGGAGATAAACTGGAGACAGCAACTTGCATTGCGAAAAGTTCTCACTTAGTGTCTAGAACTCAAGATATTCACATTTTCAGACCTGTAAGTTTACGGTTCCAAGTTTTTTGTTGATTCATCAAAGGACAGCTAACAGTAATGTTGCTTTATTTGATCAGTAGTTGGCTGGTTGTTGAAAATTGTTGGGTTATTGCACTGAACTTCATAATAATGGTCAAGAGAATAGCACTTAGGTTGTTATTCAAAGCTGCAGAATTGCAAAGCAGTGTTTCTGCTTTTTGCTAGATTTGTTGATCTACTGCAGCCATGTTGATACATTCATAGCCATCCATATTGGGGTGATCCAGGTTCAGTATGCCTTTTACAGTCTTCATTTACACAGTGACCATAGCAATATACCTCTGAATAATGATGGAGAGGAGTCTGCATGAGGCACTGAGGCACTAAGAAAGAGTGTCCAGGCGTTTAGGCTATCGGAATTACATTCTTGCTTGTTCTAGCGTGTTTGTTATTAGAACTCTTTAGACTCAAGCAGGATTAATCCCGAATTAAACTGTGATGCCAACATCCTCTATATAGACTTAGTTCAAATTGGTATGAGAAAATTGGAGTTTTTTAATATCATTATATATATGTGCAGTTTATTAACAGACTGCTTAAGTAATTGTTAGAAAAGTAAAATTAATCTTTCTATATATTTTATTTGCATAGCATCAACTCTACTGAAGCCAAACAGAAATAGATTTTCCAGACGTTGATTGATGCTGTGTGATCAGACATAATATGTCTGTGTTTGTTCTAAATGAACCACTTGCACCTACAGAAATAATTATATGAATATAATTTACATGTAAATGTAGTTTCTTCTGAAGCATCAGAATGGCAAATTAGGCCCTGCAGACTACTATTTGCAATTAAATTATTAATGCTTCTGATAAAACTTCAGATCAATTTTTGTTGACCTTTCCCTGTTGTAACACCACAAATTAAGTCTTCCTGAACAAAATCTATTTAGTTGAGTCAGATTTTTATTTTCATTACCTCAGCTGGTAATAGGAGATCAGCATAAAACTGTGTGAGAGCACACAAAGTTTTAAATTAACTAGAAAATGGATTTATACAGAATTATTTCTATGGCTGTATTTGTTGCAAAGAAATAACTACTGGATTAATGTAAGAAAATACCAAACACTCTTAACACGTCTATTTTAGCTATAAATTAGAAGTGGTTTAACACTCTTCCTTTTTATTCTTAGAAGTCTCAGTATCTTCATTTTGTAATGAAATTACTTGATATATTGTTCTAGAGGTATTTACAAATTAAAAAAAAAAAAAGCATTCTGTTAGGTGAAATGTAGAACAGAGAGGGTAATTACTGCTCATCAGTGTGTGCAAGTGCTGACATCTCTTAATCTCTGTAATGCAGAAAGGTTATACTGGGCCAACACAGTATAGATATTTGGCAGACAACTTTCTACCTTGACATGTTCATTTGTGGGAAAGAAGGAAGAAATTTCTGAATTGGGGCATGTGTATGGGGTTTTCTGTTTGCAGAGGCTTTTTTATGTAGCTCAGATTTTATGGATAGTAGAGCCTACCTGGAGGGAGAAAGGTCTTTGCACTACATCTGACTCTGGGTAATAGTGGGTCAAACACAAAACTTCACATTCAGTGTAATTAAGATTCATATATCTAAAAAGTTCTTTAACCAAAGCACTGAAGAGACAAAATTAGAAGTGCAGTCAGAGCTTGTGTTTTATTCTATGCTTGGAACATTGTCTTGCATGATACCTCTAAAATACAATTATATTTATTGGAAAGAAAAAAAAGATTAAAAAAAAAGAAAGTAAAACAAAAAAGCATCCCAAATCTGCCAGTCTTTTCAAAATCCGGTTATAATTTAAATTTTTCATGTTCTGTGTTTTAGCTCGAAGCCTTCCAAAATCCATTTGGTAACCTTTGGCCAATTTTTTGCATTTCTTAGCTGTGCCTTTCTGAAACAATAATTATGTAAATAAAAAAATCTATGATATACTTACTTTGTATCATGCCACTTGATCTTGCCTGCATAGTCATGCAAAAGGATTAGTACTAATGAGCATCTTTATGTGCTTGTGGAAATCTGTGCCTCCTTACCCAAATGGAAAGAACAATTAATAGGGACACTGTGTTACTTTGAGATCATATTTTACTGGTTAAAAACCACAAAAATTGAGGTTTGCTTGGGATTTTTGTCCATTTTTCTCTACTCTGCCAGGATGCAAAAGCTCAGGCCAGCTCAAGCTTCAGAGATTTTAATGTCATTAATTTATTCATTTTTTTAGTCCCTGTGAACTTTTTGTGAGGAAATAGATAAGCTGATGACGTAGATTTTCCTTGTTTGAGGATTACTTTTTCACTCCCTAAGATCTGAGGCTTGTAGTAAGATCTCATGGATACTGGACTTTCACTGGGATGAAACACTTAAACCAAGGCCTTCTGGCTGTGAGTTCTCAAAACCTGATTTGTTTAGGCAGGGGTTTTTTTTAAGAATGTAACAAAATCTGTTAAAATGAATGGTTTTTTATTGAAGGTTTCCACTCGAGGAGAGGCTCACTTAGAACTAAATGCCTTTAGGAGGAAGCATGACTGTGCCTTGGTGATATCTGGGGACTCACTTGAGGTAAGAACTTCGTTTCTGTCAAAATATGTTAAATTGCATGCTTATGTTAAGAAAAGAAAGTATCAGTGTCTTCAATCCTTTTGTCCAGTATTTGCCCATACTTTTAGATTTTGTTTATCACTCAATGCTAATTAGAGGAGGTATGTTCTAGATGGGCAAACTAGTTTTCTGGTCTGCTGTACAGTAACGGAATGGAATTTGTATGCAGCGTGCTTTAGTGTTGTCTGTTCCCTTAATCTTAAAGTATGTTGGCTCTCAAATTGACATTCTCTTTGATTTTAAAACTAAGAAAGCCACTGCCAGAAGAATCTGGTGCTTTGTTTTGTTTTTTTTTCCCAGTTGGTTGTTGTGCAGGCAAAACTTCATAAAACCTTCACACTACATTTTTGTGTTGGACTGCATGTAGTAATACTGAGTTGTAAGTAAATGCAAGTGTCTTTTTTCCTTAGGTTTGTCTGAAGTATTACGAGCACGAATTCGTAGAGCTCGCTTGCCAGTGCCCTGCTGTGGTGTGCTGCCGATGTTCTCCCACCCAAAAAGCTCATATTGTGAAACTGTTACAGCACCACACTGGAAAACGCACGTGTGCAATAGGTAACTGTTGGCACAACCTTCGGAGCTAAAATTTGTACTCAAGTTAGTCAGCAGGTGGCACCATTGAGAAATAGTTGAAACGAAACGAGAGAGAATTCTTTACCAACAGCCAGGTGTCATGTAGTTGTAACACAAAGTGCCATTCTGTGAGAAAGGTGTGGTTATCTTCTCTATTCTGCAGGGGAAAGTCTTGATTGCTGAAGTAATTAATCATAAGCCATAGATTAATTTTGAGACTGTAAAGGTATATAGGGGTTTCTAAAATACTGTAAGGCCAGGGGAGTAAAACCTCTGAAGAACTGAATATTGCAGTGACATTTTCCAGGTGATGGAGGAAATGATGTCAGCATGATCCAAGCAGCAGATTGTGGAATTGGAATTGAAGGCAAGGTAATGTTAATAGTTTCATTGTTCAAATGTGTGTCACATAGCAATATACTTGCATGTGATTAAAAGCTTTATTCTTAAACAGTAGTGAATTGATCATTTCTAACTAAAGTATGCTATAAGAATGCTTAGTCTTTAATATTTTCTTTGCTTCTGTGTTCTCTGCATTATCTTTTTAAATATAAAAAGCAAGAAGAGCAGAAAATACAATAGTTACTTCTACATAGCATTTACCTGAAAGAAGCAGGAGAGGCAATTAAACTTACTTGTTACAGCCTCTGCATCTTAGAATATGCACAAAATATTGTCCTTTGTGTCTTATTGCAGGGTTGATTTTCAGAGCAGGAGCAAACTTATCTTTTAAACTTACCTTTTTTAATTAATTATTGCATAGAATTTTGAAACTCAATATTTGGAATATTTTTGTTTTGTTCTAGGAGGGAAAACAAGCTTCCCTAGCAGCTGACTTTTCTATCACACAGTTTAAACACATAGGTAGGCTGCTGATGGTACACGGTCGAAACAGTTACAAAAGATCAGCAGCACTTGGTCAATTTGTCATGCACCGAGGCCTTATTATTTCAACTATGCAGGTATTTAAAGCTTTGTTTTCTGAATAGTTAAAAACACTACGCCTGTCTTTGAAATGTCACAAAATCTTAATCAAACAGTATTTCTGTTTTTTTCAATACAGAATTATATTCAATACATACCATTATCTGTTTTTTGTAGGCTGTATTTTCATCAGTCTTCTATTTTGCATCTGTTCCCTTGTACCAAGGATTCCTAATGGTAGGGTAAGTCAAAAGCAACTATTTCAGTATCTGGTAATACATATAACAAACTAACTTGTTTGATAACATCATGATTGATGACAACCACGGTTTTCATTCATACGTCAATGGTACACTACCAAAACCTAAAACGAGTCTACAAAGAAAAGTCAAACGAGGTTGGATATGCACTATATGAGAAAGGATTCCTTATTTTCAGTTCTCTGGAGGGAGGGATCAGCATAGCTGTAGAAGAATATAGTCAAATCATGATCTGATTACACCAGAGGCAAACAGTAGACCTCTCTAAAATGTTTTTGTATAGTTGTGCTAAGTTCCAGGAAAGTACATACAAAAGTATACATCCAGCAGGTGCGCAATAAAATCCAAAGCCACTTACAGAGGTGTTCAAACTTTTATTCATCTACCTACCTTTGCCACGATGTCCAGAATACAGTGCTTATTTTTTATTTTGGTTTTCCTGTAGATGAATTTAAATGCCAGGTAGTTGAACTGGTTGTCCTAAGTGCAAGTGCACAGGGAGTGTGGTAACAGGTGATAAGATTGGGTAGTAGAAGAAAGAAATGTATTTGCTGGTTTTGAGTGTATAAAATCTCTGTAACTTCTCACAACTGACAGCTCCCAGAAGTGCAGTGCAGGCTGTATGTGAGAGTTGTATTGTTAAGCTGCCTAAGTACTGGGGAAAAGAACCAGTTTAATTCTACTTATATGAAAAGTATAATTGAACTCAGTAGATCAGGTTAAAATTATATAATACAAAATTGTTAATTCATGTTCTTTCCTTTCACCTAGGTATGCAACCATATATACTATGTTTCCAGTCTTTTCTCTAGTATTGGATCAGGATGTGAAACCAGAAATGGCATTGCTGTATCCAGAACTTTATAAGGATCTCACAAAGGTATGAATGTCCTCAGTGCTCAGATGTGAACAAATGATGAAATCTCCAGTGTGCAAAACTGGGAATTCTTACAATCATTTTCTTAAGGTATTCCAAGCAAAACAGATTGCACAACTAATGCAGACTTCTGTACTGTGAAAGTAATCCATGGTACTAAATGCTCTGGTCAGCTTTATTATTACATTTGTTAAGTCACCAGTGGTTGGACTGAAATAATTCAAATGTGAAGGTATGATAAAAGCTGTTTTCAATCTGGCCCCAAAATCCCTGATGTGGAGTTATTTATGCTTACATTTTCACAGCTCATTTTTCCTTTTTTTAGCTGGTAGATTAATTTATAGATTTATTATTTCCTAGAAATTACACAGAAATTACTACTGACTACTCCAAAAACTCTTCCTTTAAATAACAGATATTGATGTTGTGTTTCACAACAATGCTATGTCTGAACTGCATCATCTGTAGATATTGCATTCTGTGTGTTTGCACATACCTGCAGTCAAGATGTATAATTTTTTTACTCTTCAAAAGTGAAACAAATCTCTAGATTCTGTTTTAGTAAGTTTTTTTACAAGTGCTTCTCCTCCATCCTTAATTGTCAGCTAGAAAAGTTACAATCCAAGGCAGAAGCAGACAGTCTTTTTAGGAATAGTAGATTCTTCAAAGATGTTCCTGGAAGTTCAGAAACAGACTGTAGCTGAAGTGAGTCCAAGATTTTCAGGATCTTTTTCTTTTAACTGTGCTAAAATAGGTATTAGCTATGTTAGTTCAGCATATTTTTTTTGTCATCTACTGTAGATCTTGATTCTCTCTTTCTCCTCTTGAGAATCTTTAAAGTTTTTGAGATAGACCATGAATAATTTAAAAAAAAAATGGCTTTCACCTGCTAAAGACAGTTACAAACTTGCCTGTGAAAACCTCTTGATGGAACTTGGAAGAATATTATTTCCAAAAATACTTGTACTTGGAAGATGTCCAGGATGGGTAGATGAATACAAGGCTGAGTTTTTTGGTTTAAGTTAAATGACAATTCTTGGAGATGCTGGATCACTGACTTTCCCAACTGATGTTGTACATCCAGGAATATTAAATAAGTAGAACACAAATATAATTATTCAAGAGAAGCAAAAAGAGAATGTAGAGAAAGACTATCTCCATTGTATGGGGCAGATGGTGATCAGTGAATGATTATGGATGTGTAGTACAAAAAACTACGTGCTACAGTTGACTTCACTGTTACAAGTTCATCTTAGTGCGAGTGTTTATTACAATTTAGTCATGACACTATGAAGCTTACTTATTTCTGCACATTGTTTTTCAATTACGGACTTTAAATGCAGATCTGTACCAATGCTAGTGTTAATCAAGCATGTGTTGATGTGGACTATAGTTTTATTCCTAGGAATTGGTTTCTTTTCTTGGATATGCTAGTGATAAAAATTTTTGTATTTTTATAAGAATAAAACATAGTAGCACGAGGCATTAACAGACTTGCTCCAGTCCAAGAAGAGAAAATTAGCAAGGTTTGGAGAGATAGGTGTGACCATATACCCTGGAGGACACACTGATTCAATATTACTGTTTCTGTGGCTTCTGTGGAGGTATAGTTAGGAGAACTGATGGAATTTTGAAAGGAAGTACAAGTAAGTACTCCCTGTTTTCATCTGAAAGTGATTCACAACCTGTTGTACAGCATCCCATAGAAAGAAGCTCAGGAGTAACTTATCCCCTCTAGATCCATAAATGTGAATCAAAACTCAAGCTCATTCATGTTTCATGAGTCTTGCTAATTAAGAGCTACGGTTGAAGGATCCAGTACTCAAAGGCAAATGAGTAGGCACTCAAAGGAGAAAAAAGTCTAAAGTTTCTTTGTGTTGGTGCAGGATTTTTTTTCCTGTATGTTCAGCCTGTCACCTACATTCCAGACTGTAGACAGACCTATGAAAATATCCTTGCCATGAATTCTTACCTATCCAAGAATGTGTTTCAGTCTCTACTGAAGTAATAGAGTTAACTCATCACTTGCTACAGCAGTCAAGCACATTTCTTTGTAAAGCACTGATTCCTGTCAGTTCTAGATTGATCACTTCTTTTGTGGCAAAATGGCTGCTTTGTTTGTAATTTTACTCTTTAAAATGTATGTCCTTTCAATAGTAATTGGTAATAGTTATTTGCTGAAAACTTGCAGGAGTAATGTGTTCATCCTATGAATGCAAATGGGCAGTTTATCTCATATTTAAAAGTTGCTACTAACAGTTTAGCTTGAGGATTTTGTCAGCACGTACACAATGCTATTGTTTTGTTGGAGTACATTTTACAAAACAGACCCGAAAACATTTTAAATAAAAAAGAAACCAATTTTATTGTATTCATCTTTCTGAAAACTGACCAGAGCATTGCAAGCTAAAGTGTCTCTTCTGTTTAAGGCCTTAACTCTCTTACTTCCAAATTTAGATTAGGTGCAATTTCAATACAAGTTTGTAATGAATAATCATAAAGACAACTAGAAGCCGTGTAGCCTATATCTTTTCAAATATGGCTTGTTTTACTTGTAAAATGTCTCTCTACTGATTAACTATTAAAAATACACAAACTGAGTAGATTTATTTTTTTTTAAAGTCATGTTTAACTGTCCTCTCATGTGTTTCTCTTAGGGAAGATCTTTGTCATTTAAGACCTTCCTCATCTGGGTTTTAATCAGTATTTACCAAGGTAGGAGAGAGTACTGATTTTACTGAACTGAGAAATTTTTGTCTGCTATTAGCAATATTGTTTTTCATCTGCAGGTTGAATTCCCAAAGCTTAACATTTCATCAGCAGTTACATATATTGCTTTTTGTTTATCTCGTAAATCGATATTCCTGTAGTGTGCCAGGCCTATTCAAAACATAGCAAGGATTGGTATTTTTATTGGTGCGTGTCGCCTAAAAGAGGACCTGTTTTTAATTAAATGCTAATCCAGAAAAATTTTAATGAGGGCTTATCACATTGCATGTATTTACACAGTAGTTTTCTTTCATGAAATGGCAGAAGTACTGTTGAAGAAATCTGAATTATGTAATCAGTTAAAAGTAATTACACTTTCAACAATATCTCATTTATTTGGAGCACTTCACAAAATGAGGTTAATTAACAGTTCATCAGAGATATTGCACTAAAAGGTGTTTAATTTTCTAATAGTTTTATTTCCTTATGGCTTTACTTTGGTTTGTTTATTTCACATGCACAAAGTACAGTAAATACCCTATTTTTTTCTTTTAGGAAGATCAATGTTGTTATCTTATTAAAAAAAAAAGTTACTGGGCAGATTTTCAGAATAAGTAATTGATGCCTTAAGGACTGAGGGGAAAAAGACTCCAGGCCAGTTTAGTAGGAGATAAGATAAGGAGAGCAGAAGCTTTAATGAGCCTTCAGGTTCCAGGAATACATATACACAAAAAAGTCCCCTTTGCCCTGGTTCCAAGATTTTATAATAATATCCATCCAATCCCATTCTGCTGCCCACCCCAGTCCTGCCCCATTCCACCCCCCAACACACCCTGTCAGGAATTGAGTCTGGGGATTTGGGATCCCTCTTTCATCGTCTTCATCTTCCTCATAGCATGTTGGGTCCTTGGAGGCCTTCCAGAGTTCTAGATTTGGTGGTCCTTCTGTCTATGTTTTTATCTTCTGGTGCAAGGCTCATGGTGCCTTTCTGCAATTCTACCTTGAAATGGAAACTAAACAGCTACTGGAATTTTGAGGGATTGATATAGGATGGGGTTGGTATGTGTAAACATTAAGTTAGTGGTGTTATTTTACTGGCACATTAAATCTACAATAACTTCTAAAATCTCTAAGAATTAAAAGATCAAAACCCAAAACCCCTTAGGCATCATAATCAAACATTCTGTGTGGAGTTGTAAAAACTGGTGCTGACTTTTTTTTGCTGACTTTGTGTGCCTTTCCATCCTGCTTAGGTGGTATTCTGATGTATGGAGCCCTGCTGCTTTTTGAGTCAGAATTTGTACATGTCGTTGCCATTTCCTTCACTGCCCTAATCCTGACGGAGCTCTTGATGGTTGCACTGACCATACGAACATGGCACTGGTTAATGGTGGTGGCTGAATTCCTCAGTCTTGGCTGCTATGTGGCCTCTCTTGCATTTCTAAATGAATATTTTGGTGAGTAACAGTAGAAATATTTTAGCTAAGAACTGTTTTTATGTTTTTAATAGATTTTTCTCGAGGTTTTTTTCGATTAAGAATAGGTGATGTTTTGAAATCTAGCTTTATAAGAAATAGGCCTAATTAATGTTGGGTTAAAACACTAGAATTTGACAATCTTTATTCCTCTTAGTATTGTTTATCTAGATGATAAACTTTACTCAAACCACTCATGCCTTTTCCATCTTTGATCCAATATTGACAGTCCAAACTGCATACCTCAAATTGGCTTTGAGATTTGCACTATTGAAAACAGATAAGATTTTTTAAAATATCAGGGCTTTTCAATGAGTTGGTGCATTATTTTGCACACCAGACCAAGTGGACCTCATTAGATCTAGCCCACAAGGTTAAAATAGGTGAAATATTGCTAGAGAGTGATAAAGCAGGCTATTAGGATAGATACCTTACACAAGAATCACTGTTGCATAATTATACTAAGCTTATATTAAGCTTGCTTTAAGTTGTGGTATGCCATATTGTGTCTTAAGGTTCTGATTGTTTATCGGTCACAAGATGAAAGAACACATTTTAACTGCAAACAGTCAAGGATCTGAGCATCAATATAGTACATATTTCTTCTTATATCAACTTATCCTTTAGTAAAAACAAGGATCTTAGTGTGATTTTACAAATGTAACTTGCAGAAATATATATAACAACTTCAGTTATACCTCATGAGGAGCAGACTCCAGCTCCTCCTTCTCTGTCACAGCAGAATTCAATGTCATGTGGTAGTTTCTAGGAATCTTGTAGTTCTGCTTTCGCACTCTCATGTCTCAGGTGTTGAACGCTAAAGCAGTGTTTGTACCTTATATAATCATTTTTTAATCAGTGAATGCTTCACTGCCTATCCTAGGTGTTGTACTTCCCAGATTTCTCAGGAGTCAAATTCTAGTGAAGAAACAACCCTGCTGAGATTGGTACTTGTATATTATTTCAGGTTTGCCAGAGTACCTTTTCATTTTCTGTGACACCATTGCACAGACTCCTTAATAGAGATTATTGGGTTAGTTTTTGAATCGCCACAGCCAGATTACTAATGAAAGGAACAAGTAAGAGCAGGTACAGGTACTGTCACTTGGGTCCAGACTTCCCAGAACTTCATAAAGCAGAATTTGCTGCTCCACTTTTGTAAGTCTCTAGTATTGATGACAGCCAGTCATTTCATCTTTCCATGAAAAACACCTTTAGATGGTGCTCACAGATCTGTAAAAGCTGCAGGAACTTTGTTTCTTGCAAACCTTTCCGTAAAGCGAGTGTTTTTCTATCCTCATGTATTTGCTGGACAAGCTCAAGCAACGGGGTCCATAAATGCTTGCATGGCTTCTTGCAGCCTGGGGATTTAACTTCTGTATTTTTTGTCATTAAGGGTACTGAAAAGGCTGCAATGTCATTGAATTTTGTAAAGATGTATTTCATTATGTGTTATTCACCAGTTAATCTGAGGAAACACCTTTCTGTTAGTCTCACTTCTGCTTAATGCTTTACTCTTAATTAGTCTGTCACATTATAACTGGAGAGAGGGAGCCTGTTTTTGTGTCTATGTGATGTAGCATAAACCTAAGTGATGGTTTATAGTTCAAGATATAGAAAACTTCCATGTATCAGGAAAAATGATCCAGACCAGTTTGATCTCACTGGCAGATAAATTGTTTCTTTTAGGGATGTTACTTACAAGTATCGTCTCCTTCCAAAGAAATTATATCATGATGTGGCACTCAAATTAGAAAGAGAAAAGTATTTGAGACTGTTCTACAGCTCTGACTCATGGAAGTAAATCAGTTTTTATGCTTCTGAGTTAATTGCACACAGTAGCCTTATTAAGCCTGTCTGTGATATGTTGCATAGGCTTTCAATAGGTCTAAGCAGGCTTAGGCTAAAACTGTTTAACAAGTTTCTACATTGAAATTTAATATGCAAAGTATTTTAGTCAGTACAGTTGAAGTAGTAAAGTATTTCTTTACTGAAGTGAATTTTTGTTCGCATTAAAACAGTTCTGATCAAGTTGTTTATACAATAAATTATACCTTGAAGTCAAATAGAAATGTCAGTATACTTACAATCTTCAAACATGACCAAATGTATAATCTCTGTGTTTTCAAAATGACTTGATTTAATTATTGCCTAAAATATTCTGATTGACATGTGAAAGGCAATACTATTCCAGTTAATGCTGCTAACATCTTTGTATTTTCTGTAAATCTATCCTTTTCATTTTCATTTTCCTTCTTTGTGAAACAGGTATAGGCAGAGTGTCTTTTGGAGCTTTCTTAGGTGGGTGAAGTTTAACTTTTCTTGAAGTTTGGTTTTTTTTGTTTTTTTTTTTTTTTAAATCTTTATAAATTCATTAAAGACTAGCAAATTATTTAATATACACATTTGTAAATAGTGGGAAAAATTAATTAAAAAAATTCTTTGGGTTACCTAGATTCTAGGATCTTACATGATAATTAAGTACGACCTGATTATCACAAATATAGTCCAAAAAAAAATCAGTAGCAAGTGTAGAGTGTCATCATTCTTGTTAATGTCTGTCACAAAAAATTAGCTTTTCAATATGGCTTGTAACAATATCACTACATAGTTTTCCCTTGAGATTTTTGGGCTCTAATTTAATCTCTAAGGTTTTAAGAATCATTCAGTCTAGTTGTGACTCTTCCAGAGAAAAACAATCAATATGAATAAAGGATCCAAACTGGTAGCAGAATTTCTGGTTGGAAATTTGTATTATAGTGGATAAAAATGGTTCTTACTAGTAAGAAGAATAGGCTGACAACTTCTTATTATGAGAGAGTATTGCTTTTGCTTTTAAACTGAGATTCTGTTTCCCCTAAAATTACTTGTGCTGCAAAAGGACCATAAAGGAGCTCTGAAGTTCCTGTCTAAAGAAAATAGTTGGCAAAACCAAAATGTTGAGGTTAACCTTCTCTTTCAGTTGCTTTATTGCCCTTTTGGTTTTTGGTTTTGTTTTTCAATTTTGCATGGTCTTGGACAATAAGCAAACAAGAGAGTTTATTGACTATGCACTATCGAAGTTACACTTTCCATGTTATTGGCTCCCATTACTTAGTTTTCCCTTTTTGTTTCTGCAGATGTTGCCTTTATCACAACTGTGACCTTCCTGTGGAAAGTGTCAGCAATCACTGTTGTAAGCTGTCTTCCACTTTACATTCTCAAGTACTTGAAGCGCAAGTTCTCTCCTCCGAGTTACTCCAAGCTTACCTCGTAGAAGTGATTATATTCCTCTGGTTTTTCACTTACACCAGTCTGCAAATCGCATATTCACTGTGCTTTAGTGTCTATGGGTTCATGTTGGACTAAAGAAACTTTAAAAAAAATTGAAAAATCAAAAGTGATAGCGTGAATAGAGCACAAAAAGGAGGAAACATCTGACAGATAAAGTAACACAATTACACTAACAAGACTATCGGAGATAAATTTTCTTCATATTGATTTTTTTTACTTTCAGTTGCTATGATTATAAAATAAAACCAAATTACGTTTGATTTGACAATGCTTCTGAATTGTTTCATTGCTACTGTAAAGGATCTTTTGCTACTGTAAAGATTTTTTTTTCCTACTGTATTTATCTTCTACAAGTTAAATTGAAAGTTTTGTTACTTATTTCATAAATTCCCTTCTTTAATTATTGTATAACTTCCTAATTCAAGCCCTTTCCTGTAATATTTCTCTATGGAAAAGGTCATTTGTCCGTACTTACTGTAACAAACCTAATACCTGTAAATGCCCGTGTCTGTATTAGCAGCTATTATTCCTCATCAGACATTGATTAATATGCACTATTTGAATTATGTACAGATTCTGCATAGCACAGTATTATAGGAGCTGTTGTCCTATCCTGTACTCTCCATTTCTGGCACCAGTAAATTACAGATGTGTGTTGTTGACAGCAGTTCTTTAAATGCACATTACGGCCAGGTTGCACAAAAGCTGTTTAAAACTTAAATGATAAATTCTGTACATAATTCCACAGCACCTGTTGATCTGTACAGATATCAAAGACATGGCTTCTCAGTAAATATGTTTTAAAGTTCTTATTCATTTTGTATTTGTAAAACTGCAAATAGTGTCAAAGTACATTTCTATATATGAGAAGTCCAGTAAACCTTGTACTAGCTAATATGATTAAATTGCCTTGTAATCTGTTTACTTAGGTTACTCAGGTAAAAGAAAATAAGAGGAACACATGAACATTCTGGTAGAAAAATCTATCATCTTCCAAGTTGTAAATGTTATGTTTTTATAACTTAGTTGGGGTGCGAACTTGTTTAAAAAAAAATCAGAACATTTTTGTGTGTTGTAAGCTGTCAGAGTGGAGTATCTTGGCTGAGTTATGACACTTTACAGCAGTTGATTATTTGTTCCAGAAACTCATATACTCTGATGCAATCTGAAGGGTCCAAATCTTGCATACTGTACTGGCAAGTAGGATATGATAATTTTCCATTGTGATACAACTTTGCTTTCTCAAGAAGTACATATAAGGAATTTGGCGTAGTCTGTTAATCAGTGGAAAGGAACAATATAGCTATTCATGCTTTATTTATTAAATATTTATGTGTGTGTTTTTAAAAACCACTTAATATGGATGTCATTTTTATGTTTGACTCTATGCCTTTACAACATAATTTCTCTTTTAGTCTCTTATAACTTTGCCCTTAAGCCATTATTATATTGGATGAGTAATATTTAAGTGATAAATATAACTACTTCCTGGGAGAGCAGAAAACACTGCTGCAGAGCTATTTGGACTCCACCCCACTCCATTAATTTTTGTTTTGGAAGTTTTTCTTACTAGCTATTTATCTGCTTTCTTTTTTATTTTTCATTCCTCATTATAAAAGCAATAAAGCCTAATTTCTACCAAATATTAATGGTATATGTATTAAATAAACTACTGAAGTAGTGTTTCCTTTAATTACACAACATCACAGACTAGTTTGCTCTGTCCCTCTGTGAACTCACTTCTGTAAAACCCCCACAAGATGTCACTGTCCTTGCATACTGACAGAAACCTTTCTGCATTATGTGTGGGTTTGGCAAGATGCTCCTGATTTTTGAGTTTAGTCCTGTGATATTTTTCTTGCTGATTTGTTTTAATACTCTTTTTTTCCTCAATAAGTGATAATTAACTTTTAATTAAGAAAAGTCACCGGCATGCAGGTATTCTGAAACATTGGTGGCATTTCTTCAGTCGTTTTTGTCTTACACATTTTGAGCTCACAACCACGTGTGTGAGATTCAGGAGATAAGCAAAAGTGCTTAGAGTTGGTCATTCTTTCATCCATAATCACCTCTGACATTAGCAGAGAATGAGACAGATAAATCATCATCAAAAGGGAGAGTGATAGTGTTACTGCAGTACAGCTGTATGAGGTACAATTGTATCCATGTTTTACCCAATTTGTAGTGTATGTGTATTACATTTTGTCATTAAAACTAATGTCAGTGTGATAGCAAACAGATTCTGCACACAGGTATAAGCCTTTCAATGGTGGAGTCAGCTCTCTAGAGTGCCTGCTTTCTTTGTATTTTTAATATACAGAACAGGTCCAGTTTCAATTAGCACTTTGTTTTGAAGCCTGTGGAAGCCTAATTCAAGTGACTTACCTTGCTTTTGAGGTTCAGCTTTAGGCCTTGGATGTGCAAGTTACACCCAGAAGGACCTTTAGTTTTATTTGGTATTAAATAAACGTTTACTTTTTTAAGCTGCCATGTCAGATACGTATTTTTGAAGTGGTAATCATGACTGAAAACATATTTGGAAAACAATTTCAGAACTGGGATAGGATGGAGGAGCAAGGTGTGAACAGCAAATACATATTCACCAAAGTAACATACATAACAATACATAGGCCTTGTTTAACAAGCACATCAGCTAAATGTCTGCTAGATTTCTTATGAAGTTCGATGGAAGAACATGGGAAAAGAGAGATCCTGAAGAAAAGGACTACTGGTAATTATACTGTTTTTTTCTGATGCTATTCTAAACTTACGTGTTGATGTAACTGCTGCAAGACATTTTACTACACAAGGTATTAGTTTGCAAGTGCATGATAAATCCTTGCATACCTAACATTAAATCTGTAGCACTCTGTAGCAAATGTTTGCAGTGTTGTGTTCAAATTGAGCTTGCTGACACATGCCGTCAGAATTCAGCTGTGTGGTATCTCCTGTTTGTAAACTTTCAGAGTGGTTGTCAAAAAATGTGCCTTTTCTTTTTTTTTTTTTGTATGTTCATAGGAAGTATATGTTATCTTGATGAGCAGCTTCAGCTGGAGCAAACCTGTATTACAAATGTTCTCCTACCCTCCATCCACAAGAGAGCATGAGCTTAAACCTTCTTCAGTCTCCTTTTACAACATACCTGCAAGAGGGAGCTCTGCAGTTGGGAAGCTTTTCAGACTGGACAATGGTTCTGCAGGTGTTTAAGCAAGAATTTTGATAGTCACATACGTAGTTAAAGAGCTGTAGTCATGAGGGTCAGCTTCTGTAGACAATGAGGAGATGATTTCCCTACATGCTGCTCTTACTTAATGCCCATTTGTGCATGTTAGAGACTAGTTGTAAGCAGTATAGTCTCAATACTCCTCTGTAACCTTATTTCAGTCTCAAGGCATTGAGACTACTTGGAGAAAGAACCAGCCTTAATTCTTCTGCTTGTGATTTAGGCAGTGCTTTCCTGGGATTGTCCTCCATCCCTAAACTGATGTGCACCTCCACCTGGCTCCTACTGGGTACACTGGAGGTTGGAGCTCTTCAAGCCTGGTCCACCCTGGTTTGCATATTTACCACGTGAGTGACGGTGAGTCAGGCCTGGGGAAGGGCTCACTGTATAACTGACAGAATAGACTTCCTTAGAGGCTTTGGAGATGCACTGTTAACACACTACTCCGATGTGATCTCTTTCCCTGCTTTTGCACAGCTTTGTATTCCTAGGTTTTATATTGGCAGGATAACATGAAAGAGGGTTTTATCTGTTTCCCACTTGAATCCCTTCACTTGTCCAGAGCTATTAACGCAGCTCCAACTCCTGCAGGGCAAAGGAATTTAGTGCAGAGTATGTAGGCTCTGGATCTCTTAAGAAGTGATAGCCACAGGAGAAGTGGCTGTTCTGCTGTTGCCACTGATCCAGAAACTGTAGGTCCTGCTTATGCTGGTATCCATTTGAATTTTAGCTTCCATGGAGTTTCTCCATATTTTGCTTGCTAGAAAGGAAAGAATTGGGCCAGCAGTCCCTTAAAATACTTAATTGAATAACCTTTCTGTATCTAGGCTGTTATTATTATAACTCAATTGAAACTTGAAGGCAATCAAAAAGCCCTTCAATATGTTAGCCCCCTGTAGGGAGGAAAATCAGTACGAGTGAACAAAGTCAACCCAGATCGAACATTTTATGTAAATAAGCAGGAGGCACAACATCTTTAACACTTGTATTAAAAAGCGTAAGAATTTCTTTTGTAAACAAAACACACTTAAAGCAAGATACTACCCAACAAGTATTAACTACCCAACAGATGCCCTCAGCAGGGTTCACAGCTGCTATTGCGAGTGAGAATTGGCTTAGCCAATTGCTAACAAAATCCGCCTCAAATAGGCAATTGCACTGAAAGACCTATTCACTACTTCATCAACCAAAACCATAGTTTTTATCAAAATATTTTACAGCAGAGGTGGTGAAAACTGGATGCCATGAACAGAATAACAAGAGAGCCTCTGCAGTGGAGTTGACAAGTTCTGCTTTATTGTTCCATTCCTGACCAGTTTTTAGCAAAACTGCAGCCAAGATTTCTACATATTGTAGTCTCCTCCTGTTCTCCAGCATGCATTCAACTTGAAATTGTAATTGGGTATGGTAAACCTCTAAATAGCTCAAAAATTCAGGCTTGAGGAATACTTACCCTTTTTACATTACTGAGCTAAGAGAAAGATACCTGTTCTGAGGAGATACTGTGTTCAATAACTGTGATGCATACTTATTTATGTCCCTGCCTTTATTCTTCTAGCAGTAAACTGTCTTTATTTCCTCTTCTCTTGACAAAACTGCTAAGAATAAAAGGAACTTTGGTTATAATGTTCACGTAGCTTTAAGCAAGCAGTACACAAAATAGACCATTGCAATTCTTACTTGTAGAGCTGCTTTCCATTGTTTCTCTATAACCTACAGGTCTGTTTTTTTCTATGGGGCCTCTGTGTTTTGCTCCAAGTTCTAAGCATGAATTTGATTTTGCAAAGTAAACACATGTTATGTGGAAGCAAATTATAGATATCTACTTCAAAAGTCTGTCGAAAATGAATTCCTGGCTGGAAGGCCGGGGGTTGTTAATGGATGAGCAGACCTATAAGGGGTGAGTTTATGTACATGTGTTTTGTATTTATTGCAATCATCTATTGCCTATTTGAAAGAAAGATCTGGGAATTCTCAGTCAAGATATTCCCTTGGGGAAAAGCTCCATGCTGCATGTGCTCAGCAGAGAAGATGAGCTCTTGTTTCCCCTGTGTGTAGTCACCAGTTGAGGCCTTCTCTTGCCATTGAATTCCAGGTTCAGCTGCAGGAACACAGCTACTTAGGCACTTTCTCCCACAGCTTCTGCTTTCCAGTGTGCCTTCTCCCTTCATCAGAATAGTGACTCTTCCATGACAGTCACTTGAATGTAAGTCTGTTGGTTATCTTGATCCCAGTTGAACAGAGTTTATCCTAGCTGTAGGAGGTAATTTTCCATGTGAGTGTCACGAGCGAGATGGATGGTACAGACATGGTCTAGTACATACTTACACCTATCCAAATGCAACTAAAGCAACTGCAGATGATCTGTGATTTAAAAACAACAACAACAAAAAGTCCCCACCACAACAAACCCAAGCATGTACAATTCTATCAAACTCTAGGAAGGAGGTGAAGGAAAACAAGATTTAATGTCTTTGAAACTTTGCCCTTGTGGCTGTATGGGTTTGCCTTGTTTAGAGTTTAAATTTGTGGCATTATCCTCTGCATGTGAGAAGATAGAAGGTAGAATATTTCAAGTTACTAAATTATGAAGCTGATTTTTTAAAATATCCTAGCTTGAGACCTTCACATTACTTTCCTACCTCTGCATGGCAGTTGTAATTCTGGTAGGTCCTTTTATATTATTTTTTTTTTATTGTAATAGAAGGAGAGTTGAAAGCAACATATGAGGACATATGTATATAAGGCGTTGGTTGCTATAATGAAGGAATGAAAAGATGTAAGAAATAAGTATCTTGAAGTGTTTTAATCTTACAATTATTGTATGATTCTATGAAATAAGAGGTGGAAGGAAGAAATCTGCTGCTCACAATAACTTGGGTTTTAGGTGCACATAACTTGTGCACAGTTCAGAGCAAAAACAACCAAAACACACCCACATGGCAAATCTTACTTTAAAAAAAAAAAAAAAAAAAAATTGCAAGAAAATAAGCCTTTTAAGATGACTGTGAAACTCACACCTGAATGTCTGGAAGTACTGAGGGAAATCATGTTTTGAACAACCCATCTCAGGAACACCAGCCTCAAATAAACAATTTCAGACAGTCAAAAGGCTGTGCATTTTGTCCCAGCTCTTCTGTCAGGTCTGGCCCTGCTTGCCAGAAGAGATTTTTTCCTGTCCAGGAATGACCAGGATGAGCTGTCTCATCACACGTGCATTGTTGTGTTATCCTGGGAACAGCAGCTGTAGAACGGCACGTCCGTGCCTTGGTCCAGCTGTGCCCACCCCAGTGTTGGACGACACGGGTGTAAGAAGTCCCCAGCCTGAGCAGTTCTCCAGTTGTTGAAGCAATTGGCTTCTCTGTAAACTGGTTTGTAGTGCTGAAAGGGAAGCAGGGCAGAGAAAAATAAGCTCTCTTTGTATAACCTGAAACAGATCTGGGGGAAGTGGGAAAAAAGCCAAGCTGCTAGTCACATCACCACGCTACCAGCTCACCATCTGTCCAAAAGCAATTACTTGGAGATGGCAGGTGAGGCAGGAGAACGAGGTTATAGCTCAGCCGTAACACAGAGCTAGCCAGAGTCACTGATCTGGTACTCAGCAGCACAGGAGTCTTTCTTCTTGACATGCAGGTAACTCACTCTGCCAGTTCAGACATATCATCACTGTGAGTGATGGAGTTCACTGCTGGAGAATCAGGGAAAGGCTTCTTAAAGCAAAGCCTGCCTACCTCAGGGCACAGCAGCAGAGATGTCCAAAACTGCAGAACTTCACATGTTCTGGTCAGCCACAGGAAATGCCTTCAGAGGCAGAAGGCTGGGGAAGAAAATGAAAGCATGTGGGGAAACTTCATTGTGCCTGAGGCCCAGCAAAAACGTACCTTCAACCCCCCCCCATCCTGTGCTACATTGCCCAGTGTGATGGAATATCCAGGCTGTGCCTCTGCAGCTTCCACCTCTGGTTCACTAGTGTGGCAGGAAAGGGTGTACTGTTAGAAGGTGTTGAATTCCCGCTCTTTTTGTTTTACCCTGTACACAGTTCCTTTGCCATGGGGTGCAGAGAGAGTTAGTGACTCCCAGTCCATTTGGGGGAAAATCAGAAGGGTCTTGCAGCTATCTTGAAGGAGCCCTAAGCCAAGTCTGTGGGGTTGTCTGTCTAGTCCTGTGCTACTCAATGCTTGGCATGGAAGTACAGCCCCTTAGCACAAAGTGCTGGTTTGGCCCTGTGCTCATAGCAAGTCAGTTGGCATCACCCTGGGGACATCAGGAGGTCTCCCTCATGAGCTGATCTTCCTGCAAACCACCTTGTTTGTGTTTTGAGCATTTGATTGACCATGTCATTGCCCTAGCTACTCATCAGCACCTTCCATTCCTGCTTGTGGTGTTCCCTTTTGAGTAACCTGGGTGGCTGGGGCCTCTTTGAAATTGCAGCCTGCTGGTCTTGTAGCTGCTGACTCAAACGTAGTCACATCTGCGTGTGGGTCAAGACTTGGTTTATTTGTGTTGTATTTATTTTTAAAGATGGGACACAAATTCCATGAGAGAGACTCATCTGGTGATCATGTGAAGAGAGTGACCAAGCAGCTTCTTGTGGCTGAGCTGCTTTCAGGCAAGCTGAATTCGGTATGCACTGCCAGTTCAACTAAGGGAGAAGTTTTGGAAGGAAGACACCCTCCCGTGACTCAAGGAAAACATGAAAAATGAAGACCTCTCTAGAGTCCTTCTTGTTACCTGCCACTCCTGTTTGAGTCACAGACATATCCCAGCTTCTCTACTTTGCATCCCTCTTTTTCTGGTTTGACATTTTTTCAAGACATAGAAAATGTGGGAACTATTTCTTTTTAAGAGAAATAAAAAATGGGAGCTGCTTGCAAGTCTGGATTCACATTACACAAATTTCAATGAGAATATCAATACTTGAGGCAGGAACTAAGAACTTGAGACATGAGGTGAGTGAAGGGGGAAGACTAATAATTTCCATCATTTTGCCCATATAAAAATTTCTATTCCCAGTTGGAGGTAGTCTCCATCAGAAGTGACTGGTGATTTTAAATGCTACTGCTTTTAAGATGCTCATTTTATAAGTAGGAACCTGTTTTCCAGAAAATGCTAAATATTTACCAAACAAGCCTTCAGTCTCTGATAAATCTTCAAACTGGGCAACAAATGATCAGTCAGAAGGGAATAAAAGCATGGTACAGGAGCAACAAATAGATAATTGGTTTTGGTACCATATGATGGTCCCAGAGCAGGATGCTGCAGATGATGATGCAGGTTATTCAGAGAGAGGGAATAAGCCCCTTTACCCATTAATTAAGAGGCTGACAAGGGAAAAGGTTTTGCCATGACTGAGAATGCACGGAACTAATAAAATATGACGATAATAGTGAGGTAGGGCTAGAACCAGTCTGTAAGGAAGAAGATCCTAGGACTTCCCCAACATGACTTGGGGGGAAAGAAATGGTACCTTTTTCTTAGAAAGAGGCATAATTTTGTCAAGGTGGTAAATCTAACTTAAAATCTTGGGCATGTGGGGGCTTGGTAGTGTTACTTACACAAGGTGTGAAGAAAGGACTTCTTCACTTTTAACCTGAAACTTGAACATCCTCCTTGTATGAGTGGCTCTTCACCTTAGGGACTGCTTCACTTGTATTTGAAATTATTTTCATGAAAATACAGTGTGAATTTTTGCTATATTTAAGAGTGGTCACTCTAGAAATTAGCTGGTTAACTTTGGTGTAATTCCATACCTGTCACTCAATTTTCTTCTCAGCCTCCAGATTACTGGAATCTCATATAAATACATGCACTTCTGAGTATAGGAAATACATCTACAGGGGCCTCTGTGTTGGCTCAAAGCTCTTAGTACTGTGGCTCGATACAGGGTTGAGCAGATCCCCTCCTGCTCTGCCCCCTTCCACTGCCCTGTGAGTTCCTCTGCCACAGCCCGATGATCAGCTCTTTTCTGTGACTGTCTCCCAGCAGGTGAACTGCTTGAACGCTTCCTTTTATCCTGTTGATGGAAAGCGCAGTCGCACTGTCAGGAGCCAGTAACGTGGGAATTAAGCGACGGAACTGAGGCTTTCTTAGCACGGTATTATAACTGAAATAGTTCTAAACTAGTGCTAGGGAGTCAAAGGGGGAGAGAGAGAGAGAGAGAGACAACCTCTGTTCAACTCTCCATGCCCACATGATTTCACAGCACTGTAACCCTGTCAGAAGCAGCACCTGCATCCTTTCCCTTCCAGTTCAGCACCCGTGCTCTCCAAAGATGGTCTCGGTTTCTGTTTGAATGATTGATGCGTTTAAGTAGGTAAGAGTCAGCATCAATAAACACGAGGCGGGTTCCTTTACTGTTGTATTTCTAAGGGCCAGTTTCGGGGGAAAACTGGTGTTCTTACAAAAGCCAAGAGAGGGCAGTGGAAGCCAATAAATAAGTAAAAGCCCACAACCATGGTCATAATAGCCACGAAGACATACCAGTCTTTCAAGGCACACCGTGCCCGTTTTCTAAAATTAGGTCTTCATAGTATGGGAAAGAAAGGCCTCCCGAATGGTTTAGCCTTAAATCTTACGGAAAGGATTTCTTTCCAGTTCAGTCACTGTGAAATGCCATCACCCCTGGTCCTGCTGCTGGGAATGCAGTCTCCACCTGACAGGCTGATTTACTTATCAGTGCAGGTGTTGAAAGGTGGAGGGGTTTCTGACAGCAGTCCATCTAGGCTGGCTTCAAACCAAAGTCTTGGGAGTTTGGAGCCCTCACTCTCTGAGGCAAGTTTGTGGTTTCTATTGAACTTTTAGTAGGGTGAAGGGAGGAGGAAAGGCCCTTAGGAGAAAACTACCCCAAGTAATGTTTACTCTGGATGGTGGAGGTAGCTGGGTCAGGACAGACTTCATGTCAAGGCTGTCATGAATGACTTTTTGTCAGATTTGCTGACCACTAGTGCCAACCATCAGAAGCAACACATTTCCATGCTCCAAGCAGAACAGGATGTTTCATCTCAGTACTTCTGAAACAGCAAAGTCCATGGGACTGCCCTGACAGACTCGGTGTTTTGGTTGTGTTTCTGCACCAACATCGTGACAGCCCTTATCCTGCCTTCTCCTGCCCCACTCCAGACCTTCATACCAATGTTCCAGAAAGACCCTTATCACTGAACCGGGAGCTCATGCTTTGGCCCCTCCATAGTTATCCCAAACTGATCTCTTACTACCCTACTATCTTAGCTCTCCTCTGTTCTGCCACGGATACCAGCCTTAAATCCTGTTCATCCAAGTCAGTCCCAGGATCTAAGAGGTCTCTTACTGGGCATTTTCCCCAGGCAGCAGTTACCTTTCAAATCCATGGTCCAGACAAAGTTTTACCCTGAAGTTGCCAAGTCTAGCTAGCCATGAACTCTAAATGAAGGGCCCATTTATGTGTGTGTATGTGCCCATGCATGCACAATTTCTGAGATCTCTTTCTGCCTAATTCTGTGGGTCACTCTATACCTCTTGGCATTCAGAGAACAGTGACAGCCCCCAGACAAGGTGCTCCAGAGCTCCATGCAGTGCTGGCCCTCAGCAGCCCACTGTAGGAGCTTTCTGGGGTGGGGAGGGGAAGGAGAGGCTGTGTGTGGGTGGAAATGGCCTTTCTTTGTCCTGCTGAAGGCTGCTGGCTGATTCTGTGAAATTGGTCTGCATCCACTCATTGGAGTGCAGCCAGCAAAACTTTGAGCCAAATCCCAGACTTCCAGACTTGACAACTTTGACTCATGTAACTTGAGAAACACCAAGAGAAGTATTGCATTGTGGCACAGCTCTTGTGGACTGCTCAGTGCATCAGTGCTGGGCAGCAAGCAGGCAGCAGCCCTTCAGCAGTAAAAGCAAGTAGTTTTCACCTCAAAGACGCACCTCTAGTGATGGATTTTTCAGCTGAAGTCCCAAAGTGTTCTGTGAACCAATTTTCAGCCCCAGTCTTCAGTCTGTCTTTTCACACCTGCCTTCCCCAGAACAAGCTTGGTGGACAGATCCTGCCTGCATTGATCAGTCAAGGAGGTTGTTCTGCCATTGCTCTACCTCTTAGCCTGACAAAGGCATTACTGTCTGCAGAGATCTGTCCATGCAGTTTTCCCTTGCACCATACACATCTCTGTGGGCAACCTCCTTCTCATACACCGCAGTTAAGAGGCTTCTTTAATTTCGTAATTTACTTAGTGTGCTTGAAAAGCAACCTGAAAATAAATTTAATTCGACTCTTGTGAGGAAGACAGTAGGGAGAGGAAAGTCCTGGAAGCAATGGAAAGAAAGAGATTAATTTGTATTGTCTTCATGGGTTTTTATAACGATTCCAGGCTTGCATTTGATATATCTGCATTAACTTGAGGTGGAAGAGTCTGTTGGTGAGACCTGAGCTACAGTGCAGACCCAGTGCCTGGTGCCTGGAGGTTCTAAGTTTCCGTAACACTTGTGGTTTCACTGTTGCACTGGAACACACTTTAGAGCAAAGGAACGAGGTACTCTTTGGCATTATTCTTAGCAATGAGGAAAAGGTTTCTCTGGCTTTGCAGAGCTGCAAATCTTGTGTTTGAACTGCTGGGGCTGAGGTGTTCATCCTGAAAAACTATTTTGTGGCCTTTGAAAGGTTCTGCTCTGCAATGTATGCCAAGCAACTGCAATGTCTTAGCACATTTGGGTTTTGGGGAGTGGACTGAGGGATCCTAGATAGAAGATTGACCCTACTAATGTTTGCAAATATATCTTGTTCTAGTTGCTAGTGAATTTGCACTCTTATATACAGCAACAGATGCAAAAGAAGAGATGGGGTTCTTCCTGAGACTTTCTGGTTCTGCATACTCATTTGGAAATCAATTTAATGCATTTTAATTGCCTATTTTTCTCCTTGGTTTTGTCTTTACAGCTACACACTAGCAAAAAATAATAAGGTAGAGTCTAGCCAGGCAGGCTGCTAATGAGGAAGCTTGACTCAGGAAGATTTTAATTTTCAGCATTTGTTCTTCAAGATAGATACTTCAGCATGCAGGGATGTCACAAAACATGAATGCTGCCATTAGCTAATGGAACAAAGGCATTGAGCTTGTACGTCATTTTGTTTTGCAAAGAACCAAACAGATCCTTAACCAAACTACAGGAATCCAGCAATTTCTTTCAGGTTGCTGCCCACCCCCTGCAGTCAGATCACCTCTATAAAGAAAACTCTCATTTTGCCTGAAATAAGGTGTGAATAGAAAGAGGGAGATACAATACCAGCTGTGGAAAAGGTGTATCTTAAGAGCACAATCTCTTGCCAGCCTTTCATCTGGCAAATAGAAGCTTCTCTGCCAAGCTGATCAGAGTGCTACTCAGAACTCCCCCTATTCATGGGACATTTCTGTGAAAAAACAAGCATTAGCTGAGACCCCTGGCACCCCTGGACAGCCAGAGCAGGTAGGATAACACAAAGTTGGGCCAGGAGTTAGGATCAAAGTCAGCCCACCACCAAGGTGCCCCTGACTCCACAGCTGGTGCAGCTCAGCCGTGACCTTGGTACTGCTGAATACTGTATGTGACCATCACTGCAGGCAGCTGGAGAGGTCTGTGTCACCATCTCCATCATCACCCTTCATCTCCAGTGGCAGTTTCCTATCATTTCATCTGTTAGGTTGGAAAGCTCCACGTTTTGTCCCTGTCTTTGGAAAGGCTGAGCAGCTCAATGTTTGGTGAAAACAATAGCAGAGGAGAGTATGTTGCTTTACGCCATTGGGCTGTAGTTCATCATGACCAACTTTACATCAAATGTAAAGGATGTTCCTCAATAGGGCACAGCCACAAGTGAGGGAATAAAAACCTTGGCACCACATTTTATCACCTGGAAAATATTTCCTTTCTTCCTCAATACCTCTCATCCCCTGGGTTATCCTGTCATGCTGCGAGTACTGGGGAAAGGGGGAGCAGGGACCAATGTTTGTAAGCATCTGGCACAGGGGGCCATAGTCAAAATTGCTGCTAGAGTAGTCCAAATCCTATTCATAAAGTTTGTGAAGGTGAGCCCAGAAAAGTTAAAGCAATGATTTTGCATTTGCTTGAGTTTAACAAGGTTATTGACTCTGCATCAGAAAAATGAGGTCAGTAAAATGTATACAAGTATTGGAGTATCAATATTAGAAGGATAAACTCGGGTTAGAGAAGAGAGAAGTGCAATAAATAGCACCATGCACAAGAAGAGGGCTTAGAGGCCAGATCTCCTGGGGCTCAATGCTGGGACTTGTTCTGTTTAAGAGTTTTGTACAAATGAGCCTGAGGTTGGCAGGATAGGCCGGGTGTCCAGATGCAGATGACATCATGATAGGAGGGGAAGCTGCTGATAAATTTCAGGAACGCACCAGACTACAGGAGGATTTGGAGACGCTGGAGGAACAGGCTAATACAAAGGAATTCAATATTACACAATGGAAGGTTATTCATTTAGGGAGAACCAATAGCACTTTTAAATGCAAGTTTAATGGACTAGAGCAGGAGGAAACTAATGAAGGCAAAGACTCGACTGGTGCTGGGGAGCAGTAGGGATAGCAGCACTCTGACAAGTAAATAATAGCACAGCTGAGATATTGGAAAAGAGGGCTCATGCTGCAGCCAGGGAGTGCAGGTCACTCATTTCATGTGGCAATGAGAGTGCTCTCATCACTGAAGTCTGAAACAGGCCAGTCCCCAGCCACAGAGAGGAAGGCTACAAAGGCTATTTCACTGCTGGCCCTGTTATATGCACTGGGACATGGAGCTTTAGATCTAAAAGGAGATCCTTCCAAGTGAAGGCAGCTGAGGATGTTTGGGTCCCTCAGGGCACTGGGTTGTGACCACAGCTCAACAACACATGCTGCCTTTGGTGTAAATCAGCTCAGTCTAGATCTCCTCTGGCCAGGGAGAAAGAAGAGCACTTGGGGACCAACTACCAAAGAGGGTTGAGAATGAGAAGGAGTTACAGGGGCCTATTGCTACAAGCAGACTTTCCAGGACTTGTAGAGCTTATTGGCAAGAGGGAAAGGAGCCCATTTTGCGATGGAGGAGCATGCAGAGTCTTTCCTGACTCCTGACCATCCCAGGCTGAGCCACTGGCCTCTGGACTACTTAGTGTGGCAGCACTGCTGCACATGCAGCCAGCCCAGGCCTTGCATCCATCCTCTTGAGTCACCACTTTCACGAAGCCTCCTGCAGCAACCCTGCTTCTTCAGATGAAATGTAGACATCTGGAAAAAACTGCTTTGCACTGCCTGAACATGAAGGTGTGATCTTGCTCCTTGGAGGATGGATGAGGTCAAAGCCACCTTCCCCACAGTATGCAGGAACCAATACCTACCACAGGTCCCAGTCAGCCACAGACATTGTAAATCTGATGTTTCTCTTCCCCAGCTGCCAGCTTGAGTCCCTGAGTACCCAACCAGTCTTTCCTTCGTTAAGCGCTTTTGAATGAGGCAAAAGACTTGTTACCACCCTCTGTACCAGCTATGAAGGAATTTTGAAACTTTAAGTATTTCCAGGGCTAAAATACATTGTCTGGTACAAAACCTTGTCACTGTTTCTTTGCAAGTCTGTCAATACTTCACAAGTACAAATAGAGCATTAGACATGCTCTTATTTTTTAACCACCCACTGTATTGCACATTCCATTGACAGTGTCCAGGAAAAAATGCAGAGTATCAGTAATTTTCATTGTTGATGGTTGTTTTGCCATGGGAAGGGAGTTCCTGAATTGCTGTGGTGGGACCCCAGGGTCATGCAACAGAGACGGAATTCAGCCCACTGCTGGCACCCAACCTCAGCTGGGCCATCTGTGGAGGGGAGATGCTGCACATCGACCCCAGACAGCAGCGAGGTTTCCACCCTGTACCTGCCCACAACGTGGGTTTGTACAAGGGGCAAACTCAAAAGAAAACAAAGTGGCACTGATGCAGCGTGTATCATTATGAAATTATTTCTCTGAACTAATGTCCCAGTTTAATTCACTCGCAGCTTTCTGTATATGAGTCTGGTGTGGCTGTCTGACGTCTGTCTTGATTTTAAAAAGTCGGTGTCTGAACGGATGACTGTAGCTCCAAAAAGGTTTAAGGACCTTTGCCTGCAGTCGCTGGCTGCATTCCTAAATCGTCGTTTAAAAAGAGTCCACTAAATCAAAAGCCAGGTAAATCAACAGAGCGCTCAACATCGTAATGAGACCGGTTATAAGGTAAATTACAACATTATTCAAGCACACAAAACTCCTCCTCTGGCATTTGTCCTGCTAAGTGCAATGCACCTTAAAAGTGGTGAAATGATTTCTGGCAGCCTTTGAAAGAGGCTGCGTCTGGGGGATGGGAGGCTGAGCCCAGCATCTGCCTTTGGACCAGCTTCTAACTCTGGGGGGCTTTGGGCAGCAGCTGGCCAGCACTCAGGTGCACTCCCTGCCTTATTTGAAAGGTTCACGGATGTGTTTTCAAAATGGTGCCTTACCAGCCATAAACACTGGCCATGTGCTGTCTCAATTTCCAGCAAATCTTGTTACAATTTTCAAAGCAGGGGATTAGAAAGACTTTAATTAGGGACTTGGTTAGGGAGGCTTGAGACTTATAAATCTTTTGTTACAATGAATGAAATTCTGAACAGATGCTGATGTTTTTGAAGCTGCCAAGATGCAAAAGATGGGCGTGCAGACCCTAAGGAGGTGGCCACCATTATGAATGTAAAGATATGTAAGGATATCAGGGCAAGAAGTCCAAAACAGAATAAAATTTTCATGCAGAGCATGGACGGCTTTTTCTGATCCATATCGTGGATTATGGGATTCTGTGCATTTATTACAAGAAGATGTTCGATATTGGTAAACGTTGCAGAAACATGTTGCCACCACCCTGTTTTCAAAACACTTTTGTGTAGACAAAGCTGTAACTTTTCATTTTACAGAGCATGGTGCACAGAACCAATTTGCCCTAAGTCTTGCAAGCAGCCCAGGGTGCAAGTCAGGCACAGCCTGTTGTGCCGTGCTACTAACCTGTATACTGTGGTGAGGCACAAACAAAGGCATTTTGGCTGAATTAGAGGTTCCCTGAGAAATACTGTAGCTACTGTGTACAAAGCTCCATGCAAACCATCCCTCCCAGACTGCTGAGGCCCAGCAAAATAGAAAAGGAAAATGCAGAAGGGAATACACACACGCACACACAGTTTCACATAATATGAAACTAATCTAGTGAACATGAATCAGACTCTTTGGTTATTAAAACATCCTGTATAAATACTCTGTGGTATTTTTGTTAAAGGATAACACTACATGCAAGAGCCAAGGACAGGGGGCAAATTTATTGCTTTGCTTGCAAAGATGAGCAGAAGGGGTAAAAAGGCAGTCAAAAAGTACCCATCCAAGCCTGTGTAATTTGGCTCTCTCCTGCAGCAAAGGAGCAGTGTGTGCAGTCTGGAGGAAGCATGTGTCAGATGGCCAAGCTGCACAGGGAATGATAACACAGGCTCTGGGGTCCACTGAGTGGGAAGGAGAGAAGGCTTCTTTCCTACTCCTACCTGCCTTCCTTCTACAATACATAGATTTTTTTTTCTTCTTGTTCTTTCTCCAGTACAAACTGATTGCCATCAGGGAAGGGAAGGTGAGTGGGAACACACAAAGGCTATATGCCCTAAATCAGAAGCCCTGTGGCCTGCTCTGTTCCCCTTCTTACCAATCTCTCTTCCCAGTCCAGCTGCTTCCCCACCACACTGGACTGCCTCCCCTGAGCATCATCTTGACGTGCAGCCGCATAGACAAGTTTCTCAGCCTGTCCTGGGCCACACAAGCCACTGCACGCTCAGTCTCAGCCAAGCAGGAAACGTGGAGCAGGGCAGCCAAACTCTCCCTGGCAATTAACCTAATTACTGGCTAAGTGCAGCATACACTTTGTTTTCAAGCACAACCGCTTCTGTGGAGGGGAAGGGAAGCATCACCTCATGCCCTTCTTCTTGCTGTTGGATACATGAATGGAGAGGGGCTGCCCAGGGAGCCCCTACAACTCTTTTCGGTGGAGATGGGCTGTGAGAAAGGAGCAGCCAGCAGAAATACCCCCATGGAAAGCTGGAGAAGGTTGGCTGCATGGCAGTGACATGGGGTTAGACATGGCCTGGCACAGCACTGGTGACACGGGTTTCTTGCTGGGGTGCACATCTGATCAGTCCTATGTATCCAGCTAAGCACAGTCTGCTGAGCTCCCATTGGCTTTGCTGTGATTTATTCATGAGGGATTAGGACTGGTCAGTGAGGGACTAGCCTTGAACAGTGGGAGCCCCGTGTCTGCTCTGTGTGCATTCACTGTCACGCAGTGATTCCCACGCCGGGAGAAGGGTGAGGGGGAGTCAGGCAGCAGCAGCAGCCACATCTCCCTGTTGTCCACTGCCAACCTCTCCCACACACAGGCTGTAGTGGGCAGCGCTGTCATGCTGCAGCCCAGGGGGCCGCTTGGGATGAAGCTAAATCTGGAGACCACTTTTGTCTTCCCTGGGAGGTGAAGAAGCCCTACAGAAGCACCAGCCCTGCCTCAAAAGCCAAGGGGGATGCAGATACTTATCCTTGCTAACCCAGCGCTGGAGGTCACTGTAAATTGTTCCAATACTCCCAAGACTTTTTTTTTTTTTTT
>VXBX01009313.1:870416-929356 GCA_013400415.1 Scytalopus superciliaris | reverse complement strand
GGGGCAGCCGGGGTGCCTGCAGGGGTGCTGGCGGCGGGATGCTGCGGGGAGCGCTCATGCTCTGCCCCTCTTCGGGAGGGAAGGGCTGCCCCCTCCCGCGGGGAGCCGGGCCGGGGAGTCGCGGTCTCGCCCGGACGGGTCGGGTCGGCCCCGGGCGGCGCTGGTTGCCTCCGCCGCGCCGGGAGCGAGCGGTGTCCGGGCCGTCTGCGCTCCCCTCGCAGCAGCCGGACGAGCCTGCAAGGGGAGACGGCTCGAAGAGCCGAGTTTTAAGAACTTTGGTGGTGTTTGAGCTCTGCAGACCCCCGCGTTCGCCGCTCGCACGGCTGCCCCTGCCTGCCCGCAGCCCGGGACCGGCCAGGCTGAGAACGTGGTTTTCTGGGGTCGTGAGTGGAGATGGGCCGGTTCAAAACACACTTCAGCCCCCTTCCCCATCCCCCCGTGAGCCGGAGTTGGGCTCAGGGTTTAGCTTGAAGGTCATCTGCAAATAAAAATAACGGGCGTGAATGTGTCATGGGTCTCAACTGTTCGCAACTCTGGTGTCTCGGTCTGGCTGCCGGTTTTTATGACTTCTAACAATACTTGAGGTAGAAATGAGGTTAACAAGCCTGCAATTGGCAGAGAGAGAAAGTTGCCTTTTCCTGGTACAGCAATAGCGGATCACTGTAAAAAGCTCTTAGTGGATGACTTACCGCTGCCTCAGAGTAGGGGCTGTTTCTGTGCTTTATATTTTGGCTATAAATTGAAGTGGATTCCCAAATCCGTGCCTGCCTATTGCAGCCTGCTAGGATGCAGGTGAAGTCGTTTGCACCTTCCCAGCGCTCCCCAATTGTCCAACTCTGACGTGTCATCAAATACTGATGAGCTTCTAGTTTTTAGAAGAAGGCAATTTTAAAGAGTTTCACACCAAGTTTATCAGCTGAGTGCCCTAGTAATTAGACATCTAAGTGCCTAAAGTGGAGGGGCCTAAGCAAATTAAGTGTGAAAGTCCTAGTGAGAAAAGTAAGCAATTTTGAAAGCATGAATTTAAACGAAGACCTAGATGGGGTTTCATCTTTAGAAATGTGAAACAACCCCTATCTTTGAAGCCCCTTTGAACCGCAGGTGTTCAGCATTCCTATTTAAGAAATGTAAATAAAAAAAGGTGGTGTCCAGTGCCTTGCAGGATCAGTCCATTAATGAGAGAAAGGAATAAAACCTTTGTGCTGTGAAATTAACTACAGAAAAACCGGATTTTTTTTATACTGCTCCTAAGTGAAATGTAATATGTGGAGGTGTGCTCACAAATCAAGAGGTCCAATTTCTTGTCCTAGTTAGACCTAACGTAAGTGTGGATTTGTTGGAACAGAACTGTTGCAAACCTCCACTGGTCTGTTGGATAATGGGATATTAAAATACACTATCAAAAGTGTCTTGGTAGTCAGTGCACTGGTCCTGGAGGCGTCTGTGGATCACGGTGGTGGCAGTGACACCATATTAAAGCATTACCTATCTTTTGTGCACATCAGAACTAGCAAACTACCCTACACAGCTACATTATGTGATGCAGCATTTAATTTATACCTGTCTAATTCACCCTGATAAGGAAAATGTCAGTGTGTTATAAATGCTAGATATGGATGTCTATTTAATGAATTTTGTAAATATGGAAGTTTTGTAGAAGAATGGGCTTTTTCAGGAGTTGTTTTGAGCTCACAAACCAAGGGCTCTGTCCTGTTCCTAGTTCTGGTTTTCAGGCTGTTTTATTTGACAGACATACTTTTTACATACTGCCTGTAATTTTAAGATACCTAAATATGTTTGGAAAGCTTTGGATTGTGCATCTTTTGGATTTGAGTATTATTGAGTGAGTTGTATGACATGTTATTTTTGTTGGCCCTTTAAAAGTTGACTTTAAAAAAAATGCATAATAGTTCTAAAAGTGGCTATTCCTTGCCATGTGAATTAGGGAACTTGCTGCTTGTAGCACCTTAACCTGTCTTTTAATTAATTTTTTTTTAAACTGGCTTCCAAAGGCTCATTTGAGCCTTTATATTCCTGTTCAGCCTGGGCCACAGATCTCCAGCAGACATCAGTGTTTGAAGTTCACCAGTCGTGCATTAGATTTTAAGTGAACTGCTTGGGGTTCTGCAGTAATTATCCCGGTTATTTTATTTGTTTACCTACATGTTTTTAATACAAGATCTAAAGGCACTGATTCTGCAGTCAGCAGAGGCAAAACCCACCTAGTGGGTGCAGAGCTGGGGCAGCCTGCTGAGCCTTTGGTCTCTGCTTGGGCTGTCTGGCTGCATGGTGGGGACCAGCTGGAAGAGGTTCTGGTCCCCCAGACAGATCTGCACCTCGCTATGACCACTTCAGTTGGATTGTCTTGCCAAGGGTTACTTCTTTCTCCATATTTCCTGCCTGTCTGGTTGTTTGAATAGAGCATGAAGCTGCAGCATGTTTAGAATAATCCAGTTTTATGTGTGGCACGCTGCGGTGTAATTTTTATGACCCTTCCTCAGCAAATGGCCAGTCTCTGAAGGCAGACTAGAGAGTGAGTTCAAAAGGTGCTGTTGCTCGTTGTTCCTGACTGTTACCTGCCATGACATTCATCAGCTGGAACATCGCAGAGTTGCTGTGAAGCTGCCACAGCACATTAATTTTTCCTAAGTACCATTTGCCTTGGAGTTGTTGCCAGCAAGAAAGGTGAGCGCGGGATCGCAGGAGGATGACACCAGAGAGGGCTGAGTTGATAAACAAGAGAAAGAGAATAGCTGGCTGTGCTGGTTACCAGCTTGGAGGCTCGTTTGCATTTGCAGTGCCCCGGGAGCGGGTCGCCTTGAGAATAGCAGCTGCAGTAATTAACACAGCTTTTCTGTATCTCCCTAGGGAAGGTGGGCAAAGGTAGCTCCCAAGGGAACTTTTGCCTCATGGAAGGAAAAGGGCCAGGTTCCCTATGTGTACTGGCTGTGGTGGGATGTAGAGTTTCCCTTTGTCCTGCAGGAAAGTGCTGCTGCTGCCATAATAAACCTCAAGCACAGCTTGAAGCTGGAGCTGTTTGCATTTCCAGACTGCTGAGAGGAGCCTGTACAACAACATTACCCTGACTCAAAGTTCAGCACCCACTGTCCCTGATAGAAAGGCTTTGCTGCCTTTTCCCAGTAAAGTAAGAGCTACTGGCATTAGGGCTCCTGGCTCACATGTGCTGATGGCACAGAGCCTCTGTATATCAGAAAGAGCAGGGAGGTTTATTCTTCGTCCCACCACTGCTCAGAGCATCAGGGCTATGTTACCCATGGTCAGGGGCTGCCATCTCCCCATGTGTGGCCCACCAATATCTCTGGGTGGCAAAGAGAGTCACATATGCATCCCTGGGACGGGGGAAGCAAAACTGAAGGAGTCCCTTCAGCAGGCAGACAGTGAGGCAAGACAGAGATGAGCTCTTGAAGACCAGCTCTGAGAGGCTGGTCCCTGTAGTGCAGCAGGAACGGAGGGATGCAAAGGGCAGGTTGTTCCGCTGTGTTGGGTCAGGGAGCCCATTGGCACAAGACTGTGTTGTGATCTGTCACCTTCCAGGCTTTCCACACTGGCTGTGCAACTCTGCTCTTGCTTTTATACACTCAGAACTGTAAAATGGTTAGAGTACTGGCCCAGAGCGCGCTGCTGGCAGCGCTTGATGTGGTGTGCGCAATAACCAGCAATTTGAATGGAATTTCAGCTGTCATTGAGTAGTGAGACATTCATGTTTATCCTTCACCTGGCCTCTGCCAGTTGGGCTGGAGGATAAGTGGTCCCAGAAACCAGAGCAGGTCAATACATCCATCTTGTTCCAAAATTCTAGTTAACTGGAACCAGTCGGAAACTTGCTGTAATGGAAATTTCGGTTGTGTATTATTTTTTAAACAGAATGCAGTTGATCATGTTCTTTGCTTTAGTCTGCCTCCACTTTTGTTTTTTTTTTTTTCCCTCCGTGTTTTTTGTGTATTCCCACTTTTCAGGGAGGGAGTTAGGCTCACTTATGCAAAAGCACACCTCTTGAGCAGTGCTGCAGTCTCTGAATGCTGAAGCAATGTTATTTGAAGACTGGATTTTTTGCTCTGAAGGTTCATATAAGAAGCATATCCTCAAGACAAACTCTGCGTACATCCTCCTCCCAAAATATCTTGTCTTGTGCTGTTCAGTTAGTGGCATTTTCAGTGATGCTACTCTGCAGCCTCTCCCCCAATGTGGTATGCCTGGTGGCTGGGTTGTTAAGGAGAGCTGTGCTTTTGTGTGTTGTGCCATGTCCCTCCATTTCAGCTGGGTATGTTGCTAAGTGAGTGTATTTGTGCAGCACCTCATGTCATTCTTTGTTGTTTGTTTGTTTTTTTTCCAGAACACTATAATTACACATCTTCAAATGTAAATGCTGGCTTGCCTCTAAATGTGGCGCATTCCTCATTGTCAACTCCATGTCATGGCCTGCAGACATCAAATCCCGTAATTTCAGTTGTCCCATCAACAAACCACCCTTCTGGATATGGAGGACACATTGACGGTGGGGCCTCTGAATACTACCTGCCACCAAACATGAGACCTAATGGAGCTCCAGCACTGGAGAGCCCTAGAATTGAGATCACCTCTTACATGGGACTGCATCATAACAACAACCAGTTTTTCCACGATGAGGTTGAGGAGGCCATCCCAAACACCAAGCGGTCGCCTTCCACTGCCACTTTGAACTTACCAAACATTGAGGCATACAGAGACCCGTCGTGCCTGAGTCCAGCGAGTAGCTTGTCTTCCAGAAGCTGCAACTCCGAAGCATCTTCCTATGAGTCCAACTACTCATATCCATACACGTCACCTCAGACCTCTCCGTGGCAGTCCCCGTGTGTCTCTCCGAAGACCACTGACACAGAGGAAGGCTACCAGCGCAGCATGGTGGCCTGTACTTTGCTCAGTTCCCCAAGGCACTCTCCGTCAACGTCTCCCAGAACGAGCATCACAGAGGAGAACTGGCTGGGGGCTCGCAACTCCAGGCCTCCATCTCCCTGCAACAAGAGGAAGTACAGCCTCAATGGCCGGCAGACCTCCTACTCCCCACACCACTCCCCCACACCTTCTCCACAAAACTCACCCCGGGTGAGTGTCACGGATGAGACGTGGCTGGGGAACACCAACCAGTACACCAGCTCTGCCATCGTCGCTGCCATCAATGCCCTCACCACTGACAGCACCATAGATATGAACGATGGGATTCCCATCAAGTCAAGGAAGACCGCCATTGATCACACCCCATCCATGACTCTCAAAACTGAACCGGCTGGCGAGGATCATGGGACCATATCACCAACTGCTGATTTGTCACCAGAAGATTTCTCCAGCTTTCAGCATATCAGGAAAGGAAACTTCTGTGAGCAGTACCTGTCTGTGCCGCAGCATCCCTACCAGTGGGCCAAACCAAAGTCTCTGTCTCCGACATCCTACATGAGGTAAGGAACCCTGACTTAGAGGAAAAATCCCAATAATATCTTTACTGCATGCTTTTTTTTCCTCCTTCCCCTTCCTGTCTCTGCTTCCTGCCAAAGCTGCCCATCCACTCACTCCACTTAACCATATCGTGTGACACTGCCTCTGTTGTTGGTGTGGTGTGACCACGAGTTAAGCCCTGAAGGGTAAAAGAAGCTGACCATGCATAGGTTGCAACTGGTTATCAACTTCTCAGGGGATGGGCCCCAGGCTGGGCAGTCTGGAAATGGGGTATTCAGAAGCTTGTCAGGCAGCCGGACAATTTGGTGCCGTCAAACCTGTGACCTGTGACTTTACTTAAATAAGGTTCATTATGCCTCAGTAGGTTTATATTGCAGGACAAACAGATGGTCTCATTATGGTGGCTGCTGTATAGGACTTTTTACATTTATGCTTTATACATAGTGAATACAGATAGAATAAGAATATGATTCTTTTGTGAACTATTTCAGTTCATCTGAAGGCTATCTACCAATCTTTCCCTGTCTGTGTTGGACAGTGGTTCTCTTTTTTCCCCTCTTCACCACTATTTTTATGTTTAAAGAAGAAAACCTAATTTATCAGCTTGTAGTAGGCAATACACTGGTCACATTTATTTATCACAAGGGAACTCTGGGTAGGAAGTAGCACAGTATAGCCAGAGTTTGAGTTACACCCTTTGATTCCCTTTTTGTCTCAGTTATGGGTTTTATTTTAGACCCTTCTGAAGGCTTTATATGTGGAAGCATGTGGTGCAGGAAAATAGTTTGGCTTTGCAAAGGTTTGCAGGCTGTTCCCAATCCCTGGGTGTGATGATCATCCCCTTGTCTCTTCCTCTCCAAGCACACCTGGCTTCTTGCTTTTGACAACAAAGCTGCCTTTCTCAAAATGAAAGCAGTGAGCATGTAGCTGAAATGTTTTAATTAGCAATGGATTCCCTCATTCCCCATCTTGTCAGTCTCACAAGCCAGCACCTCTCTGCCATGTGCCATCTCCCAAAACTGAGGTGGAACAGTTTGCTTTACAGCACAGTCCCCTTCCTCATTGTTCTGCTTCTCCTTCTCTCTGCGTTGCCCAAGATCCTTGCAAGACCCTGTCTCCATTCAGCATGGGGAAAGGCAGCAACCCCTTTGGGTTTGGCCAAGCCACCCAGAGCTAGGCACTCACTGCCTTTCAGAGCCGAGATGGAGGCTTTTAACACCAGGCAAATCCTTTAGAGCCTTCCCACCTACTTAAAAAAAAAAGCCTTTTATTTCTCCCACTGCAGTGCCAAGTAGCCCATGTTCATCAGGGAGGCTGGCCATTGGCTGCTGCGTCGACGGCAACTTTTTGCCAACGACTTCAAGGGCAGGAATAGGACAGTTTAACCAAACAGGCTTTTATCTTTCTGTTCCAGCGAGCGGCCGTAGGCACTTTGCTGCGGTCCATCAGGAGGCACCCGGCGTGTGTGTGTGCTAACACAAACAAGAAAGGTGAAGTGTACAAAATGAAGCCCCACTATGTTGTCTATTTAACATTTTTTTCCACTGTTTTGGTCGTGTATAAAATATGTTTCCTGGTTCGCAATATGTTTCCATGTGATCTCATTAACTCGTGCTCGAGGGCAGTTGGAAGTTACTGTCGAAATGTGATTTTAAGTTATTTTACCAATCAGATACACTGACTGTGCTTCCTTCCACCAAAAATACCTCTTGTTTTATGTATATGAAAGTGCTGGGCAACTGAGCACAGACGTCAACAGGATCACAGCCTACGCAACAGAAACTGTTATTTTAAATCTTTCCAAAAAAATTGGTTAAGAATTTGTCACAACAGAGCTGGATTTTTTTCCTGTTATGTTACACATCTGTTCTATTTCAAACACGAGGGCTGGAGGGGTGGATTCCAACAAACAACTTGGGCTCCAAAAGCTACCCGGCCATAATGATTCTGAGATAACCAGATTTGATTACCTCCTGTGTCTCTTCCTGAAAATGCGGTACACTTTTCATCAAAAGCCAGCGTGCCTTGGAAAATCACTGACGCCTTTCCCTCTCTCTCTTGCATTCCTATCTCTTTGGGGGCCAGACCATCAGCCAGGTGCTGTCTCCTTCCCTGGGGTTTTATGGTGGGCACCAGTCTAAAAGGGAAACTGCTTTTTGGTATTGTTTCTAAAATTGATGATGTTTTTAGTTTGTCATGGTTAAAGCTCAATCTGCTTTAGGGCTTTCCAAGTCCTGGAGCAGGGCAGTAATAAGCATATATAATGAGAGTATAACAATGCCTACCTTACCAGAAATAGAGCCTTTATGTCTTTTTTGCTTTTTTTGGTTGCTTATGAAGACTGTGAGCTTGGATGCTCAGCCCAGTCCTTAGCCTACAGGTGCTTTGGTGCAGATCTGGGCTCACACGTTCCTCTCAAAGACTATAACCATTCCTGCCTGGGAGTTGGCACACAGGTACAGAGGAGCATGAGACAGTGGGAGGGTGGAGTCCAACCCTGCAGCCAAGGCTGCTGGGGATTTGTCCGTGGTCCTTTGGTTGCAGCCCAGGGCCTCACACTAAACCCTCAGATGTAGAAAATGCTTAGAGACCAAGCAGAGAATTCAGTGTAAGCTTTGCAACAAGCCCCGAGCTGGTGATGGGAATGGTACCTGTTCTACGCCAAAATGAGTTACTTAAATATACCAATCTGCCTCAAAAAATCCTGGAGGTAAATCATGATACAGAGAGTCAAGAGGTGGTCTTTGTGAAATTCTGTTTTAGCTTGTATCTCCAAGAGGTTTTTTTTATTTCAGTATTTATGCAAGAAGTTTCTGTCTGTAGTCTCTCTCTTAGCGTTAACATAGCAAATAGTTTTAAAAGAAACACTTTACTGGACAGATATTGTGATGTTCTGTGTTTCTTCTGTCCTTGCTGTCTCTGTGGTGTTATTTCTGCACTGTTTCTCCATTGCTCCTCAGTGCTGTGTAATGCAGAATTTCTCATGGGCAAAAATGTCAAAGCCAAAATGGAATTACAGGACTGGACTTCTTCCTTCAGCTAAGGGATGCACTGTTAGTGACTATTTCCAAATTGAAATCCAGTTTTTTTCTTCTTTACCCATTTGTTAGCAGATCCTAAATCACCCTACATCACAACAGAGAGTATAGGCACTCACCAAAGTGCCATGTTTCTGAGTATCTTACATGTTTTATGTGACCTCCTCATCACCTGCTGTATTTGACTGAACACAACCTGAAATTTTCTGTAGGCAGTTTCTTACTCGTTGAAAAGCAATGCATTGCAGTGATTTCAAAGTGTCATTGGTTTAGTCCATGAGGTGTGTTGGTCTTTAACACTCGAGTTTGCACTAAATGTAGTGTTTTTTCAGGGGAAGGAGAGGAGAAATGGTTGGGTTTGTTGGTCGAGCGTATGGCATATATGAGGTCTACCATACCAAAAAGAGCTTCCAGGAATAGACAGGTGGCTTATGAAAGCTCTCTACTGTATTTTCTTGCATAGTTTATTTTTTTTAACCTTTGAAAGCTGCATTTTCTTCTGCTTCTTTAGTCTCTTTTTCAATCTCAGAAATATACATATATGTTCTTGTCCTCACAGACGTGTGGTCATGTAATTTCACGTAAGGAGTCTGAAGTTTGCACCTAGGAATTGTATGGCTGGATGCCTGTCTGCAAGTTGCAAAAGCACATTTGACTTTGCCTGCATCAATGGGCTTGTTTATTTTTTTGTGGATTTTTTGCATTCCGCTTTTGGGACTGTGACAGTATTAAACTCAAACATGCAAAAATTGAGGCCCAAAACCATACAGTTTCCTTAAAAAAACATGATTTTAAAATCTTGCAGTCCTTTTTCTTGTTTCTTTTGTTTTGTGGATCTTTCAGATGCTTTTGATTTAGAATTTTTTTTTTATAGGTGTTTTGTTCCTGATTATGAGATAAAGGACAGCCTTACTTAGGAGAAGTCGTGCTTCTCAATAAATTGAGGGTTTCTGAAGGTGGAAAAAGGCACCAGCAATCTTAAGATGAGATAGTCACTACAGATTTGCTGATCTGTGCATTCATCACGAACTTGCATGTTTATGGCAAGCAAGAGGAAGTTCCTCAGACAAAGCAAAGGCAGGGCTGTCTGGGTAAGACTCAGTGAAGTGGGGACTTGGGGTTGTGTGGCGGTGACCATCTCCTGGGACTCGTTAGTGTTTGTTGAGGGGCTGGGAGTGAACAGGGAAGAGCCCAAAATGCCTCTAACCTTTTTCTTTTTCCTGCTGTATTCCTATTGGATGGGGATATTTGGATGCTTCAGCAAATTTGGTTTGCCACTGTGTAGCAGGAGCTTTTCGTTTACATTTCATTGCTGTACCGTAAGGCTGAAGAATACTTGGAAGCCTGTCTCAGTAAACTGATATATTTTGTTTGTTTGATTTAATCCTCCCCACGCTTTCTCCTGACTGTTTTTCAGTTAATTCCAACGCCCCTGTGAGCATCTTATTAATGGCCTTCCTTCACCAGCTCATTTTAGCATCCTGCGATTCTAAATTCAGAATGAACAGACATGCGATGCCAGCCACTTGTTGTCTCCATTACCACAGCAGTAGTTTCTTGTTCTTGCACTCAGCCAACAAATACAAAACTTCCCATGCAAATCAATCTCTGAATGTGAATTTTTAGGACAGTAGTGTGAAGTATGATCTAGGAGTATGATGACAACTCATGTTTTCAGACTTCAGTGTGAGGAATTCCAGTGTGCTGCATACACTTCACGGAGGAGTTACTTGCTCCACATGCCAGGAAAATACAGCCAAGTCTGGGGTGGGACGCAGCATCTATTTTAACAGCTCGCAGCCAGATTGCTCAATTGTCAGACTGGAAATGCAAAAAGGAGAGAGCAAAATCTGCCCATGTTAACTCATAGGTGAAGTATAAAGCAGGTGTATTTTTCTGACCACAGTCAGGTTGGTGGAGATGTAACAATCATCATTGTTTTCTCACTCTTTCAAAATCACACTCAGGGATCTTTCACAGGCATCCACTTCAATGTGAGACCCGGCTAATGAATAATAAATTGTAACCATATTTGCATTTGGTGCACAGTTGGAACACGTTCAAGCTAGTAGCCTGGTAAAAATTTCAGCAGCCCTGTGGTTTCTCTAGTTTGTGTTTTTGTTTCTAAAGGAAAACTCCTTGTCAGAAGAAATAAGTTTAGCACAGGGCACCCAGTCTCAGCCACACTCCTTCTGAGTCACTCACTTTACTTTGGGTGCTGAAAGAGACTTACCATCTTTCTCTCCCAAGGCAGTGGCTTGTGCCATTGTCAGGCAGCTGTCTGGGGTAGATGACTCCATGCTGTGGTACTTGGCTGAGGAGCAGGTTTAGTCCCAGTGCAAGGCTGGCAACTGTTCTCACACCTTCTGCACAGCAGCCTAGTTTGGGACAAAATTTATTGTGAATCTCTATTTCAAGTGGCCTTGGGCATCTAGGTGGCTTAGAAAGTCTAATGGTAATTTAATTCCCAGATACACTCCAGTCATGTGAAAATGGAGCTTAAACCCCTCTGCAAAGTTTGGCAGAACTTTTTGGCTTTCTTTCCTCCCTGTCTATATTCAAGTGTGCTGCTTAGTATCTTTCTTTTTTTTTTTTTTTTTTTTTTTTTTTTTTTTTTTTTTTTTTTTAAATTTTTTTTTTTTTTTGTAACTTGATAAATCTTTCTGCTAAAGGCAGAAGTCAGCCAGACTGGATAATCTGTTTTTGATTTAATCATATTGTGTATCTGGTGTATGCAAAATAAATCACTATTCATCTGGTTTTTAATCTGATTTATGTAGGATAGAGTTATATTGAGCCAGTTTTCTACAGCCTAGCACCAGGTTTTGTGAACCCACCTTGAAGCAACCATACTTCATTACAGCATTTAGGAGGACTACAGTGAGATTTATCAGGCTGTAGAGAGGAACAGGACAGATTTTCCACTGGTGGAAAATGCTATCTGAGGGAAATACTGTGATGTGTATTTGATAGGAAGGCTGTGTGAAGACCTTTTTTATTCCTCTTCTTGACCCCTGTGGCACGGCTCTTCTTCCCACCATGTGATTCTGGGTAGATGAAGTAGTTTGGGCCTTTTCAAATTGATAAGGTTTATTTGCAGCAACTAGATTTGATTTTACCACTGCACCATTTGCTTGGTGGCTTTTTCCTTTAGCCATGTTTAGCTGCAGGAAATTAAGTGCATGATGAAGATAACCTAGCATAGGAAATAGCCCCGACAGCCTCAGTCCGTGACACTGGTAAATGCATCACTCTGCTTCCTTTATCAGGAAAACTTCTCAATATATAATTGGGCAGGTGGTATTTTGGAATTTTGATGGTAGCTTTCAGGTTAACATTGAACTGTATTTTTACTTGCAGGCTTTATTTGAAAACATGAATTTTACAACTTAATTATACTGACATTTTCAGGTGCTGATTTGAAAGAGGGGGTTTTTTGCATTTTTTTTCTTTTGGTGTTTTTGTTTTTTTGGTGGGTTTTTTGTTGGTTTGATTGGGTTTTGGGGTTTTTTTAAGAGGTGTATTTAGTTATGAAACTAACACTTGCTTTTTTTTAATCTTAAAAAAACCCAACCCTCTTCACTGAAGGGCTACTTTCTGCTGGTCAGAGTTATCCTTTTAAATTAAGTGTTAAAAATTTCTAATCTGGTATATGTGTCCTCAGGAAAAAAAAAAAAATCCATCAAGTGAGAATTTCCTTAAAACCAGAAACATCTGTTTAAAAATGTGTGCTGATCATCACCAGGAGAGACACAGCTGTTTTGCTCTGCTCTTTGTCATTTGTCATTAGTCAAATGTGGTTTATCCAGAACTTTTTTTTGAGATTTTTTCAGACTAAAGTGTGTGTACCTAAAGTGCTAGGCAAAGAGTAGTGGCTACATATGATGGCCAGTTGTCTGTAATTTTTTGCTGTCTCTTCACTCTGTGTGTGAGTGTCCAGTAGCAGAAGAGTTTCCCCTCACCCCTGTTGACCATTCTGGGGGAAAGGCTTGCACAGGAGCTCAGAAGGTGTAGCATCCTGCCTGTAGCCAAGGCTCGGGCTTTCATGTGTGGAGGGGTGGTAGCCAAATTCAGGGTTTGTCCCTGGCAGGATTTTGCCACTTTGAGAGAGAGAGACCCACTGGCTTTTGCTGGATCCAGATGCTCATGAAAGCTGGAGGTGTGCACAGAGGTAACATCTTTGTTTTAGATGAGCTCCCATTTAGGCAGAGCTGGAGTTACATGGCTACTTTCTTCTCTCTTCCTCTGTTATGAGGCTCCATGTCCTGAGGGCTGGAGAGCAGAACAGCCAGAAGTTTGGAGCCTGCCACTTGCCAGCAAGCTGTCCTGTGGTAGCAGGGAGTGCCCAGGGAGCAAGGATGAGTTTGGTCCTCACCCAGGGCTGGAACTTGGTGGCTCCAGGTGACCCCTGTAATGTGTGTAGTGCATGTCCATAGGTCTGCAAATCACGTGGCTCAGATTTATAGCAGTAAAGAAAGATAACATAGAGAAGCTTAGCACCATCTGAAGTCTCATTGGTGCATATGCACATGTGCACTAGCGAGTATGAGTTAAATACATGGTGATACGGGGCTGAATAAGCACTCAAAAAACATTTAAAAAAAGCTGCTGGGGCTAGTGGTCAAAGCCCCTGTCCTGCAGAGGGAGACCACAGGGATTCCCCAGGGAATGTGAGAGCTGTAATGCCTGAAAAGACACAAGTGCACTGAAGTGGGAATCACTGGGATGGTAGCATGGAGCATTCAGTCTCCAGCTGGACATGTGTTTGTAGTATATGCATCCAGTGTGGAAGCTCTTGCTCAACCTTTCCCTCTCAGGGAGCTCATTTCAGCTGTGATTCACACAGCTATGATTGTCCTTGTACCAGAGCTATAGCAGTGAGGTGAGGGACCAGTAAATCCCCAATGCCCAGCCTCCTCCCAGGCTGGGGAGAGCTAATGAGCCTTTCAGCCTCCTCACCTGCATGCTGGGGCAGGACAGGTCCTCTCAGGGCGGTAGAGAACCTACAGAGGGATAAGTATTGTGATTTTCTGCTTGCTGATCGTCTTCTCTGGGCTGATGGGAGAAGTAATAAAGTTTCATGTAAAGAGGGCAGACTAGTATATTGCAGTTGAGCAGTTTTATTACTTGTAAAGGCTTTTGAATGATCCTAATGAAGAGAATTCACCAAAGGAAAGAATACAGTGTAGACGTTAAATTAGTGTTTTAATTGTGGAGCTTTCTGCTTCACTTTTAAGATCAATAGGTTTGTTTCAGGCCTACTGTTTCTACAGTGCTTTTTTGTTTTTTTTCTTTCAACCCAAAGCATCAACTTGGCATTTCTTACAGGTCTCCTGGCTGTTTTCAAGTGTGGTTTTGTACTGGAAGTGGGTTTCTAAGAATGGCACTTCCCCACCATCACATGCTGTTGGACCTGCTTGCTTGTGTGATGGAAATGAGTGCTTAGTATTTTAGTTGATTGCGGAGTCAATACAGAGCCAGAAGAGTGAGCTGCGTTTTCTTCAGTCTTGTGCATGACCATCAGTAGGATTCATAAGCAAGTTTGACTTTAGAGCTTGCTCCCTTGAAGTGCATTATCTCAAAAGGGATCAGCTTTGCTTCGAGGCTATAGGATGTGTTTTGTGTTGGGAAGGAAGCAAGGAAATGGCTTTTTTTCTTCTTTCCATCCCCTGTAAACTGAGCAGATTTGTTGAAATCCATTAGATTCAGTAAATGACAAACTGGCTTGGCATTCACTTTGACAGCAGAAATCCTCTTCCTAAAATTCCTCTGTGTTTTTCTGCCTACCTTTCTTCTTTTAGTTCACAAGTCAATAAGATATTTGTAAGCTGTTGCTTAAAATTTTTCCATTTTGGTTACAAATCAGATAACATCTGGGCCATCAGATATGCTCCACCTATAAATCTTCATAAAATAACCATTACCTTTCTAAATTACTTATGTCATGGCATTATCCTTATTGATGAAATTTTAAATGTAATATGGTGAAGGATGAACTGCGAAACACAGTCTCTAAAGTAATAGTGCTGGATGCCTGTGGTTTGTGATAGTGTACTTGATGTTAATTTTTAATCCATTCTCCTTTCCATTATAGCCCATCCCTGCCTGCCCTTGACTGGCAGCTGCCATCTCACTCAGGACCTTATGAACTACGAATTGAAGTGCAGCCGAAATCCCACCACCGAGCTCATTACGAGACAGAAGGCAGTCGAGGGGCTGTGAAGGCATCTGCGGGAGGCCACCCTATTGTGCAGGTATCAAACCATGTAATGAGCATCACGGGTTGTTTATCTCAGTGCTCTGTGGTGAGCATCCTTTCTTCTCTAAAACCAAAAAGAGATGGGAGACTTTTGCTGTCCTCAAAGATTACTGCATGTGAGTGCACCTTTGAGTGCATTTTAAACTGGGTGGACCAAGCCTTTGGTAAAAAAAAGAGCATCCATTTGCTCTTAGCAATGTAAATACAGAGCAAGAGGATTGCTGCTCTATCTGTGTAGGACTCAGTGTTCAGCTGGCAAGCAGTGATCATGGACCTATCTGTGCTGTCAGACTCCAGACACACGGTTTATACTGAAATCAGCTGGGGATGTGCCTCAGTACATTTAGTCCTTAATTTGCAGTTGGATCTAATCTGAACTGTGAACACGTGTTGGAGTGCAGAGCTATAGCAGTGATGTAGAAGTATGTAGAAGCTGATTTGGATGGTGCAGTGAGTTCTGAGCAAAGCAACGCTTTTAAAGTTTCTTCAGTTCCTAAAACCCTTCCAGCTGCTCTGGAAAGCATCTGAGCTCTGAATCGATTTCCATGAATTCTACCAGGCTCTTCAGCTACTGTGTGTAAAGCGTTTAATTTAATAACACTCTAAACTGACCTTTAATTCATTTATATGACTAGTCTCAGTCATTTTTAAAGGACTTTGCTCAGGAGTGGGAAGAACAAGATTTAGTTTTTTAAAACAAAAAAAGAAAAAGGAGTAGGAGAGAGTGGCAGACAGTGCCTGCCCCTCTTCAGCTGCTGCTTTTTCACCCAGCAGTTAAACTTCCAGTGTTGTCTTTTGGGGTTGTGAATCTCTGTGCAGCAGAGCCCAGCTTTTGTCACTGCCCAGACATCACAGGAACCATGGGTGCGAGGGCACTGCTGCCATGCTCACACTGCTTGGGTTTGTGCCATGAGCCTTCCTGTAGGAGCAGTGGCTTGTTGAAAGCCCAGACAGCTCAAGATGATGTACGGACCACACGTGCAGGGCTCGTGGGTGTTTATTTGCCATAAAAGCCTGTTAGCAAACACCTTGTTGGAAGGAAGGATGGGAGGCTGAGATGACATTGGGCAGAGAATGCTACTGCAGAATGTGTGTGCTGCTGTGGCAGCTGGAAAAGGAAAGTGAGGGGAGTTGTCAGCAGCAAACACAGTTCACTCTCTAGCTCTGCCAGAACTCATCAGTGACACAGGATTATGGAAGTCATCTGCTGGAAGTTGAAAGGTTTTAGCAGAGCATTTGAGAGTGGTATTAAAGAGGGGCTTACAGCAGACATGTGTGATGACACTTAATGACTGCTCTGTTTGTGGCTTGATGTGAGGAAATGCAAATGGGGAGGCAATCAATTTGCAGTGGCCAGCCTGGCGTTTTAAAGTTTCTGACATGCGTTTTGGAAAGACTGAATGTGATGCCAACATTTAATTGGACTAAATGTGTCCAGACATTTCCCCTCTCGTTCCCCGTCCCGGTCTGTCAGGAGCGAGCATGCTGCTTCCAAACACAAACAAGTGTCAGAAAAGAGGAGAGGAAACTATGGAAGGGCATGAAGGGAGAAGGAGGAAGCAGACAGTCCCAGACCTGTCAATTGGCTCTACCGGTTTCATAAGGATTAATGTATTTTTCAGTCCTTTTAGTACAACTTGGGCATCCTTTTCTCCAAAAAGAACAGAAACATAAAGGGGGGCAGAAAAAGTTGCTACATTCTGACATTGCCATCATGGCCAGTTATCTGAGGAAATGCATAAAAGCTTGTGACTTAGACCAGAGGTGGATGGATGTGTAAAAAGTACTTCCAAAAAGAAAGGAAGTACTTATAAATAATTTTTAGAAGAGAAATAGTAAATACTTATAAATAAAGAAGTACCTGAAAAACAAAAGTATGTATAAATAAATGAAAGAGGAGGAAATCTAGGGACTAACTTCTGATAAATTAGTGACTAACAAAAACTGTAAAATGCTTCTCTGAATCAACGTATTTCCAGATGTTGCAGCTGTTTAGGTCAGGTTTGATTCATCTCACTGTGTTATACAGAAAGGAGCCTAAATTTTTGAAGTTCAAACCCAGATGTAAGCTTAAACAGAATCTGAGTGTCTTTGGCTGAGAGATTTTGGATAAAGCTTTTTCCTCTTTAATATTTCTGGTATTTTCCATAGTGTTGACTCAGGGCAACCTCTCATAAAACTGCTCTGACCTCTTGCACTACCCTTTTGTGTTATTTTTTTTTAACCACGTGGACAGTCAGATCTTTCTTATGTTGGTACTTTGGGGACACTTGCTTTAATTCTGCTATATGTGTGTTAAAGCTCTTCCCCTTTATCTTCAACAAGAAGAGAATGTGAAAGAGGTCTTTCTCTCTTTTTCTCTTTAAACTCCCTCTTACTGGCATCTTGATTCCCAAACCAGGAGATGTTCTCAAACTAATACCTCCAACAAATCTGTAGGGCATGCTAAGGCAGAGGAGAAGTAAATCCAAAAAGAATCCACTGATCATGGCATGGTTCCCAAGCAAAACTGCCAGCAGGTTGCTTTCTCTGCAGCCAGAGAATGTTTATCTACTTCTTTTCCAGGCACCACTAGCTTCCTTGCTGCTGCTCCATCTCTTCTTGTGGGAGATGGAATGTCTAAGGATCAAAGGTTTCTGAGGCAAACATGCTGGATGAGGAGAGCAGTGGTGTAGGAGAGCAGGAGTCTCTCGTGGTTGTGACATGAAGCTCAAGGTTGGAGATCCATTTTTATCTTGGCTCTACTGGCTTCTCCAGGCTGGCGATTTTTCTGTGGAGCTGTGGAGGGCCACATGTGAAGCCGAGGCCCTGGCACTGTGCAGAATGCCACCGGTGTATGAGATTACTTTTCTCTCCCAAACTTGATCACGGGAAAGGGCAGTGGCAGGCTGCTGGAGGGATTTGTACTGACCTGTGGAAGGGCCAAGCCTGGTGGGTGCTGGTGGCTGCCTGTGGCAGCAGAGTCTTGTCCCAGCCCAGTGCTAGAAGGCACCACTCTCTCCTTATCATCTCTGCCTCATCTGCATGGGACTTGCTCACTGGAAGGTCCTGCAGGCCATCTCTCAGGCATGTTTCACGCCAGCAGGATTTCCTGTGCATTTCCTTCTGTGGAATGAATGGCTGCACCCTCCCTCCTGCACTTAGGAATTACATGGTTTGCAGAGTTTCAAGTTGCCTGTGAAGGCTCATGATCCTGGTAATGCAGTATTCCTCTCTCACACGTTTTCCCTTTGCCTGTTTGGGTGTTTGGCTGCCATGGCAGCTCCAAGCTATCACTCTTCTCGATTGCTAAACGTTTGGAGAGTGGGATGAGCCGGCACACCTAGCAAGCTAAAAATGCCACAGAAGATTGGCAAGCGAGTGGTGCTGGGGAGCGGTGCTGGTGAGCTCATGGCTGGCACTGGCTCTCATCCCTTGGCTCAGGGAAGTATTTTGCGAGTTGCCGTTGCCTTTGGTGATTTCAGACCGGAGTACTCCCACCTCTGAGTCAAAACAGGGCTGGTGCCCTAGCTGGCATCAGGCATTGCGAAGCTGCATGGTGTGTCAGGTGAGACTTAAACCTGGGACCGCTCTGGGGAGTGCAGTCCTACCCATTGGCATCCTGCTGGCACGTCCCCCTTCACAAGAGTTCATAACTAGTGTGAGGATTTTTCGAATGAAGCAAAATAAGTGAATGGGGACCTTAGGAAACCCACAGTGTTAGACGGCTACAGCTGTATTTTAAGCGAGGTGAACTTAATTTAAGGGGGTTACATCCAGAATGTCTTGAAAATGTCCTCGATTTGGACCTATCTCTGTTCTTAATTTTGAGAGTGGTGGTGAGGAGTTACACAAGATGGGGGTTGCATTCCAGGCGACGATGGCTCTGTTCCAGCTGCAGGTAAGTAATACAGCAGATAAAAGTTTGGGTTCGCTAGGGAGGGATGGCACCAGATTATAAATACATGGTCTGTAGATACTCTAATTAATAACTCATCTTTGGAGTAAGTCATGCACTTTGACTGCCTGAGATGGAATTTTTACAAGCAGGGTGCGGTGTATCTGTGAGATAAAATCCAAATACTCAAGAATGTTTAATTAAAGGGTATGATGTACTCCCATAGGAGATTGTACTCAATGGTAAAAGAAAATATTCAAATGCACAGAGTAGTCTAGTAAGCACTTTCAAAAGTCATGATTAGTATTAAGTTTTTTGACACAAAATATGCCAGGAATCCTCTTCAAGATCACTCTTGATGTACATAAATTGGTTAGAAGAAGGGAAGAAAAAGAATTGTAGGGGTTTTCCTTTTTTATCTAGGGAACCAGTACTGTTCAGAATTTGCTCTCCTCTTGGAAAATTAAGTTAACATTGAATATACAGTGGATGCTGCCTTGCCTTTCACTGGATGACTTTGCAATGAGATGGTAAAGGTTTTGTACAGCTCCTCTGCTCTAATATGAAATTTGATCTTAGCCTGTTAACAGCCTGTTAATAGTCTGAACTCCCTCATTTTACAGGCAAAGCACAACGATTTGTCTGCTGATTTACATAGTCAAAATGTCTGTGCCAGGTGATTTGCTCGCAAGAATCATCTGTGTTGTTTCTTGACAAGATCTCAAGTAGGCACTCTGGGTCCGATTTTCAAAGGCCTTGAGGCATATATTGGGATTTTTAAATCCCCTTATGACTAACAAGTGTCAGACTCCTCTCTAAAGCAATTGCTGCCTCAGTATTTTTTGTACATCTCACGTCACCATAATTAGGCATCAACATGCCCCTGAGCTGTTTGTGCACCTCGGTAACACATGGAGCATGTTATTGTTTGCTTCCCATGGATCAGTTGATTTTGTTGCTTTTGGATAACAAGCTCAAGGTCCTGGTCCAGGTGCTGGCCACCGCAGGTATCTGTCAGAGCCCTTTCATCTTCAGACCCATGAGCAATGAATACCTTTTGCAAACCCCTCAGGGAATAGAAAGCCTCATCCATCAAAGCACTGTAACTTCAGGGGCATCACAGTCTGATACAGCATTTCTCACGTACCCAGCTTCACAAATACTTAACAGTGTGAGGTAATAGGGCTGTGCAATAACGAGGAGGCAAAATGGGAAGAAGAGAGAAATGAGGAGCTAAAGAAAAAGACTGGAAAGAGATGTTCACCATTGATGACAGGAAGAAGATGAAGGTATATGGAAGCCAAGTGGAAGACTTCTACAGACAGAGCGAGGCAAGTCCTTTACAGCAATGCTCTGATGCTGCACAGCAAGAGTGAGCCCATGGTTAGGTTTTTAGTATACTGTATGAAACTTCTCCTATACCTGCAGTGTGTGCATAAGTTCTTTTCTTGGTAGGGGTCCTCCAGTGCTGCAAGCTGGTTTTAACCAATAGAGCTGTCACTATTGCTGGGTGAGTCAAGGGGATTGGAAGGAAAAAACAGTCCCTGGTGGGTCCAGCTCATGGCCATCTGACACCTGACCAAGAAGAGGGGATGTGGAAAACATTGTGTTAGCTGCTTTCCCCTTCCCTCTCTAGGTTTATCAGTGCAGAGTAGAGGGCATGTTCTCGTTACTAAGCAGTGATTCAACTCATCATGCCACAGCGGACTTCCTCTCTGTGCTGTTCTTAACTTCTTTTTAGAAGGCAGCATCACCCTTTTGTTCAGATGGAAATATAATCCTTTCTTATGGTGGGCATATAAAGACATTGGCAAGCACCTGTTAGCCAGGTTGCAATTAATAGCACAAAGCCATGCAATCACACAACAAACCAGACAGGGAGCCTACACTTTATAGCCTTGTTTTAGACAGCCGGTACTTCTTAAGAATAAATCTAAGCTGAATAGCTTTCTCACTTCTTGCATCTGTATAGTTAAAGCTAAACCTCAAACTAGCAGACAGATAATCAAAACTGAAAGTACAATGATTTGGCAGATGTTTTAAGGTTGCTATTGCTTCTATAAATCCAGCAAATAGAAGAACACCCATTGAAAGCTTTTCATCGTGGTTTTTGTTTTTGTTTTATTTCTTGTTAGGAGAGCATAGTTTGGGAAGGGGGAAGTTTCTCTTTTTGGTGTTTCACATGAAGTTGGTTCCACAGAGTAGATCCACAAGCACAGCTGTATCATTAGCCTGTGGCCTCCCTGAGGAGGGATAAGTCCAGAAGGGAGCCATCCTGGAAAGTGTGCTACTGTCAGTCGGAGAAGAGTTCACAACCCTGAAAATGCAGCTTCAGCTCTGATTTATGAGCCATCCTGGGGACAGGCTTCTGCTGCTTGGTACAACAGCCCTTTCCAAATGAAAAACGAAGTTTCCATCAGCCAGCACTTGAGGGACGCACTCTGCTCTCTGTTAAAAATGATGCTTCGCCCACGCTCAGTGTGATGGGCGCTGCAGAACGTATCCCGGCTGTTGGGATGCTGAAATATTCAGTCTGGCTTTCCAGCCTCAGGGCTTTAGCCCTGGGTTTGCCTGCAGCTTGGACTCTCTGGCTGAAGGGAAAGCAGAAGTTGGTGATGGCCTTGAGGGAGGAGGGAATGGAAAGCATTCCTACTCCTCCACTGGTGCTGTCTCCATTCCCTTGTGACTTTCCTCAGCCTCTCCCGGTTTACTTTCTGCCTCGTTCTTTGTGACAGGGGTTTCAGTGGCATTGCTCTTGCTGTGTGGGGTATCTTCTAGCTGTCCTCTGGTGGTGTTTGGTAAGGTTAGGGGGGAAGTAGAGGAGTCATCTTTATCTCCAGCACTGCTCACAGAGCCATCCTTTCTGCTTCCTGTGCCAGGCTGGATTTGGTGACCAGCAACACACACCCCCTCAGTATCTAGAAATGTGATGGAAGTATGTGCAAGATCAAGGAAGACAGAACATAAATGCAGTAGTCTTCTCTGATTCCTCATTTACTCTTCCTCAGGTCTCATGCTGCATCCTTTTACTTGGTGAACTGCTTGAATTGTGGACAGAGTTTTTTCTGCAGTTTTTTCTTTGTCTAAAAGGGCAATTCATCATTATTTTGGAAGAATACATCCAAAATGTGTATTACTGCACTCCAGGGAGGAATCAGGACTTCACTGTTTGAGTGTGATGCTTTTTTTGCCATTTCCCCATCCTTTTTGCCCTGTGCTTAATATTGTATCAATCCTGTTAAAAGTTGCAGATGCTGTGTCTCTTGCTTTGTTTGTTTCTGAATTTTCTTTCTAGAAGTTGCTATTCCCCTTTCCTGCAAGTGAGCATGTCCCAGGGACGATAAGAATCCCTCTTGCCTTGTTTTTTCTACATACCCAAATAAAGTTTAAGTGTGTCTGTAGGCCTGAGCAGTATCTATTGTTGGGTGGTGTTCAGTGAATATGGAAACAAAAAAATGAATAGGTGATTTCTTTGTGGTGGTATACTAGGAAAATAACTGCATAAGCCACAGCAGGCTGGTAAAACACATTTGTGGTACTTCTAGGGAGTCTGTTGTAAATGTGCTTCCATAGCTAAATATTCCTAATTCTTTTCCTCAGTCAAGATCTGCAGAGCCCAGGAGCCTGTAGTATGATCTGTTATCTCACATATTTCTTTTTAGAAAAGGTATTAGAAAGAAACAGTTCAACTTAAGTGATACAAGAAGAGAAAAAAAAATCAGCCTGTAACATTCTTCAGGGGTTTGGCACATTTGAAAGCTTAAAAAATGGTCACAGTGTAAAAACCAAAAACTGACAATTGCTTAATTCATGCTCTAATAGATCTTTGTCTTTTGGAAACATTTTTTCACTGCCTGAGCTATTCATGTTAAAAAATGAACCCTGCATCTGAGTAGTGATGGATCTCTCACAAGGACAATTGATGGGGGGGTGGGAGTGGGGATTCCCAGTAAATTTGTGGTAGAAGCACCCCTACACTGAAAATGCATCCTTCAGGGGGAACACCAAGAAATTATGAGAATCACAGTATCAGAAGGCAGAGAAGAAGATACAGATGCTTCTGCTTAGCCAAAAGAGGATAGCAGTACTGTAGGAAATGGGTATCCACTTTTCTAAGGAAAAATACAACATGGGTACATCTCTTGCTTGCTTTAAATTACCAGACCTTGGTTAAAAAACCCAAACCAAATCAAACCAACAAAACCCCAGCCTCAAACCAAATTACATTAAAAGTAGTAATTGGGGCATTCCTAAACTCAGACAGCTTAGCTTGCTTGATTCAAGCACATGCTTAGGAGTTTGCTGTCTCTTAGGTTAGCAGTTTTTAAGAAAATAAGACTCTGAATGGGTAAGTTGCTGACACTGGGTTTAAAATGGCTTTTCAGTGAGGTGCAGGTGATACATGAAGCTGTGGTCTGGGCGTGAACCACAGTTGTCATTTGACTTGATTTTGGTTGCAGTTGACAAGACCCACACCAAAGTTACCCATCAGAAAATCTGCTCCAGACTTGTCAGATTATTGCACATGTGCCCAAAAGCTGAAATGAAACACAGTTAAAATGCAGATTTACCAGAAGCCAGATGCTTCATTATGAGCTGAGCTAACTTACCTGCCAAATACTGCTAACCTGCATGAGGCAGGTGATTAATTTTTTACAAGTCTGCTTTGGCAACTAGACATCTGTCCTCTATTCCTAAAAGTAATATCTCAGGGCAAAGGTTTTGGGTTTTTTTTCTTGGTACTCCAAATTACTTAAAACATATATTATGAATCTTATATTGCCTGCATTCTGTATGAAGATATACTGAGGACCAGTTCAAATTTCAGATCCCTTTCACACCAACCTAACTCCATTGGAATTTTTTGTTTTATACTTTCTAATTTTTATATGTAAGAAGAGTGAAACATTACATCTGTAACATACCTTGTGATCTGGAATGTCAGTATATGTGGTTATAATATAGAGTTTCCATTTTAATTAGTCATTATTTCAACTAACAGGCTGAATCAGTGGAAAATATGGTGTCAAATTACTCAGTTGCTCTCTTGAAGTACATTGCAGCTTTCATTATGAGCAGGGGTTTATCATTTCTTTCCTTGTGAAGAATAGTTCAAGATCTTCTTTGATACATGCCATGAAAGGGAGATGATCCATTACAGCATCTGCTGTATACATACACATAAGTAAAATTTGTTGCAGGCTGTCAGTGCAGTGAAATCAAATAAACTTTCTCCTCCCTCCACATGTTTAAGAAATAATTTAGCAGGAGTTGCCTATTTTCACTGAAACAGTTGAGACACACTAGTGATCAATTTACTTGCACGTGGTAAAAATAATATAGGTTGCAGACAGATTTGTAATACAGTTTTTAAACACCTGTTTTTAATGTTTCAGTACCCAGTAAAGCGGAGGAACTCCTGCTTTTGGTTTGCATGCAGACGTTATGTACGCTGGGATTTAAAAGTCTGCTGCGTACGTTTCAGATGTTGTTCTGTTCAAAGCAGTAAACAGCACTTGCAGGCACAGCATGGGTACGTTTTGGGGAGCTGGAGAAACTGTAGTCCTCCTCAATGGGTTTCACTCTTTGGGGCACTAATAACGTGGTGTCAGAGCCAAATATGAATCCTGGAGAAAACCCACAGTCCTCATCAGAAAGAGAACTGCTTCCTTGCCCCTTGCAATCCTACTCATGTGAAAATATTGCTGGTCCAGTTCTGTGTAATGTAAGAGGGAAAAAAATGTAAGAGGTTGAGCAAAGCAATCTGTTACAGTGAACCAGAGCACTTAAAGACACCCTTAAATTTTCATAAAGTGGGATTAAATGTTGAGTATGTGCCTACGTTTTCTACCAAAAACGAATGCGTTGATTAACTGGCAATTAATTGTGCAATGTATTGTTGCTCAGGTTACTTGGCCGCAAAATCTGGATTAAGACACTTTCACTGCCTTGCGCGGGTGTTACAAGAGATTGGGTGTCAGGCATGAGCATGTGGGGCTGCCAGCTGCCTGAAAATAGCACAATAAAGGGGAGCAAGTTGCAGTAGCTGCATTCTGTTCTTGCAGACCTCTTTGCTGCTCTTCAGGAGATCTACTGTTTTTCCTCTTAAAATTCTGATGCACTTTGGGCATTGGTGGAAGGCTCATCATGTGTTGCCACTTCCTTCTGATGTTTTTCAGGTGAACGCTGTTAACTGGGTCCTCCTTTCCCCCTGCCTTTGTCTTTGGTCCCTTTGATTTCAGGATCCCTTAGGATGACTGGATCTTCTTTTTGTTCTGCCACCCTTGTGCCTGTCCACATCTAATGACCATGGAGTCTCTGTGTCTCTGAAGCTTTCACTGGATGTCTTGATAGCAATTCAGGTGTGATGACACTGAAGCCAAGCTTTCCACAACTGTCCAAAATCTTCCCATTGCTTCCCCACTGGGCAAACTGTACCTTTCTTCATGTCATTTAAGTCTGTGATTTAGACTGTTCACTGAAGTCTGCTACATTTAGCTGATCCCTGTCCCTGTGCCTGCATCAAAACAGCAGTATCAGCATATCGTGCGTGTTCTGCGCAGGATGTGGATGCCCATACTTGCTGTACTTAATAAGCCTCATGTTTCTGTCCCCTTGGCTCTCTGCCCGTGAAAGGACAGTGGCTAGCTCTCAGGAAGCCTGAGCATATTGTGACTGCACAAATAGATAAACAGCTAGAAGGGAGCAGGTTGGGAGAGAGATCACGTTTCATTTCTGGAGAACTGCAAGAGCTGAGCCGTGCGTGAAGCCTGAGCATAGCTCAGGCGCAGAGGGTTAGTCCCAAGTTTTCATCCCCCTCTTGGTGTCTTCACCTCAGGTGTCTCCTTCATTTAGCAAGGAGACCTGTGCCCAAGATGGTTGCGACATGTCAGGATTAAGAAGCTCAAGCAGGGCTTGCACAGCGTTGCCTGTGCTTGCCGGCAGCCAGAACTAGCAGCGCCTTGGCTCTCCCGTGTGTGCACAGTGGGATGTAACACTCGCTTCTGAGTGCAGGGCAGAGGAGGAATGCAGGTGCCTATTTTGGATTAGCTGGACTGCTGCCAAAGAAAGCTCCCCTGCACAGGGCGGCACGCATTAGCGGGGCGCTGGATGTGGCCGTGGGGCCAGGGGATGGATGCAGTGTGGGTGCTGCTGGCAGCATGCCTGGGGCAGCAGAGAGCTTCGGAGCCAGTGAGGGGCTGAGCTCCTGCTGCCACCCCCCCTCCCTGCATTTCCTGGCCTGACATGTTGTTGTTATGATTGCTATGGAAATAATTTCAATATGTTTTGCAGTTCTGAGATGCTGTGTCTTGCATTGTTTGGCTGGAAAGCTGTTTGACTGGTTTTGGAGGGTGGCTGTACATGCACAAACACTAGCTGATTTTTTTTTTTTTTGGGGTGAAAAGTAGGAGATTCACAGCATGGTTTTAATTAGAATCGCTCATTTAGTCTTTCACTGCAGTGTGTTCTTTAGTTGAAAGATAATTTAATTTTCTTTGTTTTGGAAGATTTTCCTGCTTGTCTGTGTGAAAAGTCTTTATTTACTGTGCCTCATTGTGCTTTGTGCATAGCTTTGATTATGAGGAGAGTCAAAAACAAAACTTCCCTGGGCTGTATTATTTTCTACCTGCTGTGGCTTTTAATACAGTCGCACTGGTATATATGTAACAAGTGCCTGCATTTCTAGGACAAAAACACTGGAGGAAACTGGCAAAGCATGCAGGGTTAGATTTAGCCATAAAATTCTCTTTGACTCGAACAGGAAGAGCATGTCTAAAAGTTGTGAAGTGCTGAAGAAATGTAACTGGTATGGGTCAGTTTGGTTTTTTGCCTTGGAGAAGTCCACAAGATATTACTTGTTGAAAAAAGGCAAAACCTCCCCAAAATCTTGCCTCTCCTTTCAGAACTCTGTATTAAGATCTTGTAACACCTCCTGTACTATGGGAGAGTATTTGATCTGATTGAAACACAGTGCAGCTTGGAGCAGTCTTGTTTATATGTACAACAACATATAGATATTGCCTCTCATATCAGAATAAAAAAACCCCAACTACATAAAATATGTAAATCTCTCTCCACAGTTGCAGAAACTCATAAAATGGCTTGGAATGTGCAATTTAAAAAAAATAAAAGTATATATGGCATTTGTTAATCAATCATCCTTAATTATCCTGCAATAATTTACTTTCACATTAATTTTCAACCACTTCTTTTGCCATGATGATGTTGTTTTCATTATGTGGGCCCTATGTACTGTCACTCTTATTCTGCAGTAATGGAATATTCTTCAATATAGATTCAAATATTTTTACTGAATGTAGATTATAGAGTGTTATTGACCACAAAATGGCATACAGTCATAGAGTTTTACACAAACTCTCCCCGTATCTGCATACATTAGCTTCCAGGGACAAACAAATTTAGATCACAACTTGCAGGCGCATGTGCTAACATCTAGGTACACAGACAGTCTCAAGCACATGTCCAGAATACATCAAAGCCTCATTTCCTAATCCCTCCTGGTTGTGAGGAAAACCTTAAAATATGTGAACTGACATAGTCCTACTGCTGGCTGCAAGAGCCCTAGTTGGGGTGGAGGCAGCTTGGAGGGGTTTTGCAGAGAACAAAACAATGCAGTGGTGATGCTGATACTGGGCTATGGCTCTGCTGGTTTGCTAGCACAAACGAAACCCCCAAAGCTCTTAGCCCAAATAGATTTTACAGGTGCTGTTGCTCTAATCACATAGTAGCATTAACCTAGAAAACTAGCTGTAATAGCAGATATTTGAAACAATGGCAACAGCAAGGCCACTGAAAGTGTACATGATGCTGCTCCAGAATTTCCTGTGTGCTCTAGAGCAGAGGCTGGGAGCACTGCTGGGACTAGGGGGGCTGCTACAGTCTTTGCAGGGAAATAAGCTGCTCCTTGGTGCCTACCTTCTTCTGATGGAGGGAGGTGTGATTAGTCCCATTGCAGGCACAGGGAGGAAGCTGATCAAGTATCTGTCTCCCAGCTGTGACTATGTTCTGCCCACCCTGTGCTGAGTCTGACTCTAAGACCAGAGTACAGCAGGTCCCCAGTGCCAGGGTGGAGAAGCCAAAGTGTAGAAATTAAACTGTGGTAGAGCTGACTTTGATCTTTCCCTCTGGGAGGGAAAAGGGCTGCAAAGTACCACCGTTCAAGTCAGTGATCTCATACCCCAGTTGTGGAAAGCTGTGAGTGACTGCCCAAACCAAAACACCTGATGGAGTGCAGAGTGCTGTGTCTGTAGTGGGCTCTGCCACTGCAGGAGGCTTCTCACAAGAGCTCTGCTACGTGTCTCTTTGGGCGAAGCACAGCGTGCCTCTCTTGCAGCACTGCCCTGAGTTTGTGGGACATTCATGCTTTGAACTGTGGTCTGGGCAGGTGACAGAGGCAAGTCTACGTCTTAGGGCTTATTAGGTGTCTGCAGCCAAGTTAATTGCCTTAGTTTCTCTCTGTAATCAGGGGAAGACTTGTTGGTGTAGAGTTTAGTGAGCTATTAATTTTATTCTGATGTGAACATCTGAAGCAGCCTGGATAAGTCACACCTTCAGAGTGCCTGTCTCACTTTGCTGGCTGTGACAGCAGCCAAGGTGACTAGACCCTATTGTTGTCCAGCCTGTACGTGCTAGAAATTAGGTGGCAATGAATCACCAGGTTTTCCCCTTTTTCTTTTGACTTGATGTGGTGTATAATTATTAACTGTGCTCACCAGGCTTTAAGATTTTACCAGTTTGCCAAGACTGACATATACTTCTTAGGTTAGATAACCAGCTAAGGCTTGAGTATGACTGGAAGGAGTAGTGCCTTTAAAGAGCTTGACATTCTTATCTCTGGCTTGGAACTTGTCCCATGCTAGAGGCTCATGTTTGAAGTCAGCAGGTTGATAGAGAAATTGTCTTTATTTGAGTGTAAAAACACAGATCCTGGTCACCATCACCTCCTCATCATACCTCCCTTCAAAGGAGAAAGTGCTACCCTCAGCATCCTCCTTGATTCCCAGTCATGCACTGACATCCTGCTCCACTGACTGGAGAAGCATGTCATCCATTTGCAGCAGCAGATAAGCTACTCTATAAAGCTTTTATTGGCAAGTTCTGCTGTTAATATTTGCAACCTTTTATTTGGCCATCTTACTGGCTTTAAACAGAGTTGTGGTATTAGCTTGTCAGTATTCTAGTCAGAAATTCTAGAGCAACAGCTGTTTCTAAATAATGTTACTCAGTGTGACAATATTTAGAATGACTGACTGAAAATAGTCCCTATATGTTGAGAAAGTTTATCTAGGACTCTTTCATGCTCATTTTATTTACTTGCTGTTGGAGATCACAGGCTTTTCAATTCATTGTAGCCCTTTTGGCAGAGCAGCTTATGTTATGCTTGTTGGTCAGAGTCTGGTCTGTTCCATCCATTTGGGGGTTTTTTTGGTTAAAAAAAATGACATCAACCAATGGCATCACCTGTGCTCTCAAACAACTCACAGTGTGGGATTCAGTCTCTCTGGATATTTCATAGCTTAATCAGACTGTCCTGGAGGTCAAAACATTGAAACTGAGCTATAAGATATACCTGACCTATGTTTATTGCTGCAGAAGATGCTTTTCATGGAAGGCATGTTCTCAGATAAAACTGCAGCACAATCAGAGCTGTGGGACCAGGTGGGTCAAAGGTGGCTTGGGGAAGGACAGTAGGACCAGAAGTGTGCAGTGACCTGGGAAAGCCACTGCCCCTTTCTGCTCTGAGAGAGTAGTCACAGATAGCATATTTATGAATCTCGTTCATGTGACGCCAGCATGCACAGCTTGAAACAGCAGAAGCAGAACTTGGCTTGAGGAGCATACACATGGAGACAGCACTTCTCTGACTCTGAAGAGCAATGGGTTAATCTCCTTTATTCCCCAAGGAATGCAGGTGTAAATTGTGCAAGGCTTGGAACCAGAGGACTAGTGTTGCTGTGTTTTCCTCATGATGAGGTTACCCAGCCACATGGCACTGTGGTTGCTGGCCTTTGTTCTATAAGGAGGCTGAAGTACAAATTGATTAAATATAAAGCAGTCTTGAAATATGTAAGAAATTGTTATGAATTTTTTTCCTGCTCTAATCAAGTCACGCATCTCTCATAAAGCAGAAACTCTCCAGCAGAGCTGGGAATGGGAACCCAATTCACTCTATGCCCAGCTCACTGCTCCTTCATCCATTAAGACATCCTTGCTCTGCACTTTTACAAAATGCCTTGAAATGTTGTCCTGATTTTAATTCATTCCTACATTAAAAAAAACAACAACAAAAAAACCCAACCAAACAAAAAAAAAACAAAAAAACCCCAAAACAAAACAAAACAAAACAAAACTAAGCAAAAAAAAAAAAAAAAAAAAAAACAAAAAAGAAAACCCAACCAGCCAAAAAATGAACAGAAGTACTGTGAAATTTGAAAGCCAATGATATTCATGTGACTTGGAGAAGAAGCGAGGAGGTTTCTTTCAGACCTTCAGATAGCCTCTCTTCACACTCCCTCCTTTCCCCAAACACAGAAAGCAGTTAGGGCTTGACTTATGGACTGTCTGATTATAATAAGCCTCACTTGGGGCATACAGCTTTATAGTGTGCTAGTGCACTACATGCTTTCTCTGCCTCCATCACTGAGTTTTTAATTCCTGCTTTGTGCTGTGGCCTTTGACTGCAATGGCTAATTAAATAGCAAAATGTCTCACATAAGATTTTTTTTGGTCTTTTTAAACAAGTTCTTGGCAAATCAGAGAAATTAAGAATTGGAAGTGTATTTATAGTAATTTTCATGGCAACAGAACAGTAAGTGCAATATTCGTATTATGAATATGGCTCAGTATTTATAGCTCTCCAAATATTTACAGAGATAAAGCCTTTAAACATAGCCCCAGCTTTCTGTCTTCAGTAGCAGTTTAAATAAATGTCATTTGGACAGGAGTTAAAATTTAGGGGAAAGGCAGCTATTTCTAGTCTAATACTGTCTCACTTATGCCTCTGAACCCCAAAAGCTTTTTGCCTGAACTGTGTTGCCTCTGTCCCATGTGAGCCAGTGTTCATCTTGATATGGACCTCAAAAGCATTGAACCTTGATCAGGTAACCCCTGGGGGTAGATGGGCACCCCATTGCCCTCAGATTTGCATGGGTGAGAATTCAAACTCGTGCAGTTACTGAAGCACTAGTGAGCCACCACGTTAAAACGTGGCATTGAGGGTGTGTCTCGGGTTTGGAGAAGCCACCAAAGGATGTTGGCAGTGGTGCTGTACCTTGGTTGGGTTGGGCACTGGTGAAGGGCACCATGCCCATCCCACTTGTGCTGACGGCACCCGACGCACACCCGAGGATCCCAGGCCAGGCTGTGCTCTCCCACAAATGGGAGCGTGCTGGGTGCAAGCCATGCGTCAGCGGCATGACGAAAGGCAGGTTCACAAGTACAAGCTTGCCCGGGGTATCTGCCTAAGAATATGTAATAAATTCTTATTACAGTGTTCTTGTGATACTTTTTTTTTTTTAAAACTCATTTATGGCCATGAATATGACTGTCCAAACTGAAGTCTGTTACGAATGCTGAGGGCAAATGTTTGAGTGGAAACTGAGTAGAGTGAGGTGTTGGGTAGTTTCAGAGAGGGCACTGTTGTGTTGGACTTGCCCCCAGACTCAGATTTTTACTCCTTGGAGCATGAGGAAGCAACAAAGATTAGGGGAAGGGCATTTCTTGTGAATTGTGGTAGACAACATCATGAAAGCAATACTGATTTCCTGGTGTCGCAGTGAAGAAGGTGCCCAGGACCCACAAATTCATTCTACTAGGAGATTCTTTTCTGATGGGCAACCCTCTTGTGAGTCTAATAGTTTTAGGAGAAGTGTGACTTGGGTTGGTTACCAGGTATGTGTATTTCTGAGGAGGAAAATCCTTCCCAGAAATAGAGAGCAGCATCTTACAGCTGTTTAGACAAGGAGATTTCATGGCTATGCTGAGAGCCAGCAGCCACGAAGGCTGTTTTTCCCTGGATAGAGACTGAATTTACTTGTGAGCCAGTGACTGAGTGTACAGCGTCTCTGTTACATTAAGATTAATAATTCCTCAGCGTATTTGCAGCTGGAAGTTTTATATAGATCTTTATTCATCATGATGTGAACAGCTGCTCTTTTGCTGCACTGTTGAGTTAAGGTCCAAGTGGCAGCACTAGAAAGTGCCACATAAAACACACTCCTGCTGTTTCCATTCACTCTTCTCCCATCCAGCCCTCTCCCTCAGCCCAGGCTTGGTCCTTTGCAGAAGCAAGCCGTCTTATTTTTATCTGTGGACCAGCGCTGACTACATTTGGATCTTAAAACAGAGCTTGAGTGAATCCAAGAAAATATTTTTTAGAAAGGAAAAATAAATCCTGAAACTAGCACAAAAAACTGTAGGAATTCCTGTTACAATTTTGTTTAAAGTAAGAGAAGGGCTAAGGAGTAATACTATGTTCAGTTGCACAGAGCATAATTTGTTCACTTTTTTTGCATAACTCTGTCAGATAAACTTCAGCAAAGTGTATCACAGCCACAGAGTCACCTCAGCTCCTAAGGGAGGTGTTTTATTTTCTGTTTGGTTGGGTTTTGGGAGTTTGTTTTGTTTTGCTGTGTTTTGGGTTTTATTCTGAAGTCTGTCTGGCTGTTTTGAATAAGGTGCTTCTCTTTTTTTTGGCTTGTGCTCTCTCAGGAGCATCCGAGCAGCCCAAGTCTAGCACCTCCATTCTGAATACACATGGACAAAGTAGACAGGGATGGGGAGCTGAATAGCACCGCTGTAATCTAGGGGGAAGCAGTTAGTGCCCTGCTGAGCCATTTGGATCCTCACAAGTCTAGGGGACCAGATGGGATCCATCCTAGGGTGTTGAGGGAGCTGGTGAGAGAGCTCACCAAGCTGCTCTCCATCGTTTATCAACAGTCCTGGTTCACTGTGAAGGTTCCAGATGATTGGAAGTTGGTGAATGTGATGCCCATCCAGAAGAAGGGACAGAAGGAAGATCTGGGAAACTACAGCCCTGTCAGCCTGACCTCAGTGTTGGGCAAGGTTATGAAACATCCTCAGTGCCATTGCGTGGCACCTACAGGATGGACAGGGGATCAGACCCAGACAGCATGGGTTTAGGAGGGGCAGGTCCAGCCTGATCAACTTGATCTCCTTTTATGACTGAGTCACTTGCCTGGTGGGTGAGGGGAAGGCTATGAATGTCTCTACTTGGACTTCAGCAAGGCCTTTGACACCATCTCCTGCAATATACTCCTGGAAAAGCTGCAGCCCACAGCTTGGACAGGGGCACTCTCTGTTGGGTTAGAAACTGGTTGGGTGGCCGGGCCCAGAGAGTGCTGGTGAATGGAGCTGCATCCAGCTGGTGGCCGGTCACTGGTGGTGTCCCCCAGGGATCTTGGACCATATCAGGAATAGTGTGGCCAGCAGGACCAGGGCAGTGATTCTTCCTCTGTATTTGGCACTGGTGTGGTCACACCTCGAGTGCTGTGTCCAGTTCTTGGCCCCTCAGTTCAGGAAGGACATTGAGGGGCTGGAGTGTGTCCAGAGAAGGGCAATGAGGCTGGTGAAGGGACTGGAGCACAAGCCCTGTGAGGAGAGGCTGAGGGAGCTGGGGCTGTTCAGCCTGGAGAAGAGGAGACTCGGGAGATCTTATCACTCTCTACAACTCCCCAAAAGGAGGTTGTAGTGGGGTTGGGTTTGATCTCTTCTCCCAGGCAACCAGCAGTAGGATAAGAGGGCACAGCCTTAGCTGTGCCAGTGGAGGTTTAGGTTAGACATTAGAAAGAAGTTCTTTACAGAAAGAGTGATTGGACATTGGAATGGGCTGCCTAGGGAGGTCATCAAGTCCACCATCCCTGGAGGTATTTAAGGACTGGATGTGGCACTCAGTGCCATGGTCTAGTAGGCAAGATGGTGTTGGGTCAAAGGTTGGACTCAGTGATCTCAGAGGTCTTTTCCAACCTGGTTGATTCTATTATTCTATTCTATTCTATTCTATTCTATTCTATTCTATTCTATTCTATTCTATTCTATTCTATTCTATTCTATTCTATTCTATTCTATTTTATTCTATTCTATTCTATTCTATTCTATTCTATGTGTAACTGAGCTTTGCACCTCATCCGAAAACCAGCACCCTGTATTGCTTGCCTGGTTGCTGACAAAGGGAAGAGGTTCCTGATCACCCTGGTCAGGATGATGTGCCTCTCTCAGTCCTAGGTACACAGCAGCCTGTGTCCTTCTTGGCCAGAGATCTAAAAAGCACAAGGGGCACATGGGTGGTATGGCAGTGACTGAAACGTACACCTGGAGTGTGAGGTTAAAAGTGGTGAGACACAGCTGGAAAGAGACAGGGATGCTGCCACACTACAGAGCAAGACATGTGCTTTAGTGGTTCATCAGTGCTCTGTGGATGCTGCCTGTCTGGCTGAATTGGAACTGCAAGGTTTGCTTGCTCCATGCCCTCTGGGGTCCTGCATCTCCAGACTAGGGGCTGCCAGCCCCTGCCTGGATCCTGCTCTGCAGCAGAGCGTACAGCTGCCTGCTGGTGCCCTGTTGCTGCCCTGCAGCATGTGGAGCACCCCCAGATCTGCAGGAAGCAAGCCCAGCTTGCTCCTTGAGCAGAGGAGTTGAGGGGATTTTGAGCTGATTCCATAAACCCTCTCCCATGGCACCTGGTGTTCAGCCCTGGGGTTTCGGAGAGGAGGTTGAGAGGAAAGCCTCTACACCCCCGTGCCTCAGGATATCTGGGCTGTCTTTTACTCAGGCCTCCCCTAGCAGAGGAATTCAGGGCCAAAACATATTGGAAGAGGAGGAGGGAATTTTGCAAAGAGGAGGGCGGTGCTTTCCTGACCTTTTTTCCCCAGAGGCACAGACTGCAGGCTCCCTGAGCCCTCAGCAGCAGCTCCCTAGGCATTTCCAGCCCAGGGGCACGGTGGCAGGGCAGTCTGGTGGCTGCCCAGGCGAAGGTCGGGCAGGATCTCTGCAGTGTACACGAGAATAGATGCCTGGGTCTCCTGACCTCACCCTCTGTGCCTGCGCTTCACATGACAGTCATTGCCCGCAAGATCAACTTTTCCCTCTTGCTGTTTAAACCCATGATGCAGTGGCTTACGTCTTTGAGTGCTTCTGCGTGGAATCTAAAAGCAAATTCTTTTTTCTTGAAAATCACATTGATGACCCAATTTTTATGCATGCTCAGTGCTCACAGCTGAAATCAATACCCAAAATGTTTGCGCAATTTCTTTGTAGTTTAAACAGCTTGATTTTCAATTTGGTTTTAAAAAATCAGGACACTGAGCACTCTCTGATGGTATTTTATTGAGGCTGTGTATTAGATACACTTTTAAAACGTGAGCATTTGTTTCATTTTATCATTCATCATGTGCAGTTACTGTAACAACAACAACAAAAAAAAACCCTGCTGCTTGAGAAAGTTGGCAATGAAGCTGTTTGGTGGGTAGCTCCTGAAGCTCTACCTTAAAGAGACAAGCAGGAAATACTTTAAAAATGTCACTGTTTTATAGATTTTACTCTGTTTGAGCTTTTTTAGAAAGCACTGGAATTACATTTCAAGACATTGATGGGGAAAGAAGCCCCGACTGTGTAGTTAGTCTCACTAATTCTCTCCAGACTGACTCAGGTATTCCCTGAACAGTTCTGGAAATGCACATGGGACAGATGGATGTGTAAGGCAATGCTGAGGATAAGCACTGCAGCACCTGCTCCAAGCAGCATCAGTTACGTGGTCAGATAAGAAAATGTAGATACTGTTCTTAATATTTTTAGAGGCATAAATAGGTGTATTTACTTCTTGCCTTTATTATATACCAAACATACATAGAACAGGCACACACATTTGCACAGGTATGGCTGATAATGATGGGTAACCTGTGGGTTACCCTGGTCGTGCCCTGGCTTTGTTATTAGTGGGAGCTCTGCCCTGAATGCACAGGGACAAGGCTAAGCCCTAAAATATTCCCTAATGATAATTTAACATATTTGCAGGGTCCAGATCTGGAGGAATGTGCCACTGTAGGGTTTTGCAGTAAGCACACTTAAAAGCTTTTACATAGTGTAGCTTCCTTTTTTCCTGACTGATGTCATGGGTGGTGCAGGTAGTGTGCCAGGCTGGTGTGTCCCGTGAGAATGGGACCTTTCTTTCGGTGGCCTCCAGGAGCCTCTCTAGGCACAGAGGCCTCCTTGTTATGACAGGTAGCTTTCTGAGCATTTCAACAGATACTTCAGCTTGCCAAAAGCATAAAGCACTTGGAAGGGAGCGTGCAGAATATTTCAGCTGCGTTTCTTAAAATAAATGCCGTGGCTTAAATAATAGAAATTTTCCTCACAGGCTGTAGAGTAACCACTGAAGCCAAAATAGTGTCTGAGTTATTGCATATGACATTTCCAAAAATTCCTCAAAATTTGGTAACTATAGCAAGGTTTGGGGAGGTTTTGGGGTTTTTTCCTAATGCATGTGTTGAGGTGAAACACCTCACCTCATTCTGCTCATAGTTTTTCAAGTCTAATTCCAGTTGCCAGATTTAATGGATATGCACCAGGCACATGTTTGGAATCCAGGCAGGCTGAATGTGCTCATGTCTGTGATAAACCTGAGGTTATCATACCTGTAGGACTGACTCAGATAGTACCTTGCAGTGAGCTGATGGCTGCAAAGGGCGACAGCCCTGTTTCCCTCACACTTTGCTGACCACTGGGGAGAGATGCCTGGTGCTCAGTGCCACAGCACTGGACACAGGAAAACATCCAGCCCCAGTGCACAATGCATCTCCCCAGGGAAAGGCTGAAGTTTGCTTTGGCACCCAGTGCCTAGATGAGCAGCAATCTACCTGGTGAGAATCAAGACATGTTGGTGGGACATGGCATTGGGAAAGCGATGACAGAGAGGTGTAGGAATCCCAGGGAAAGCTTGATGCAGTGGTACAGCCGTCCAGCCTTTCCCGTGCTCTTGCGTAAGATGATGTAAGGTGACGAAGAGCTTAACTGCGATCAGTCCTGTCCTGTTAATTACCAGTGACTGCATTGCTTCTGATAGAATTAGAGGAGTGTATAATAGGCCCACAATTAAGTCTGATTTTGATCTTAGCAGCTTCAGACAATATAAATGCAAATGTTATTTGAGACCAGTTCAAATATTTTTAGTTGTATTGCTCAGAAAGGAAAAGAACAGAGTAGTCAGTGGTTGGTCAGAACAAGACGGTATGACCTACTTTAGTTTCAAAACCAAACAAATTGACCACAGAGTTCTTATCTGCATGCTTAAGTTTTTCCTGCATCTTTCCTTTCTACCAAACCAGGTGACTGCTGTATCACCACCTTTATTTAGGAAGGGAAAATCATTCAAAAACACTGTGCCCCTGATCCTGTTTTGCAAGTAATTCCTTTTACACTTTCACAGCAGGGGAAAGTACAGATCTTTCCACTTGGATCTATGTATTGCCAGGCAAAGCATGCTTGGTAGGAAGGACACATCCTTTATTATGAATGCCATAGCTGAGAGCACCTTTGTCACCCATACTCAGCCGCTGAGTTATTAAGAGCTTTGGACTGTGTTACACAGAGTAAAAGATAAAAATAGGGTGTCTGACGCAGGTGTCCCATGTTACACGCCAAGAAACTGAATCGCTGTACCACCGAGTACAGTATCCCAGAGCATGTGTGGAAAATATGCATGGATGTGAACATGTGAAATCTTCCCTCACCAAGAAAAATGCTCTGTCACCTTTTCCCCATCGCGTTTTACACTGATCTTTGATATTTACATGCTGGCAGATCTAACAGCCTGGAGTACCCCAGCTTGGCCCTCACTGCCACCACTCCTCTTGACATCTTGTTGAATGATGTGACAATAATATTGCTCTCCTACATTTTGAGGGAACAGTAGAACATTTTCACTGTGCCCAGCTGAGAGTAAGCAGGATCTTGCCTATTCTCCAGACATCTGCACCATTCTGAAAACTCCCAGAGCTCAACGCTGTCTGTCACAGAAATCATGCGTGGGGTGTGTAATCTAAAATAAGTCATTCACAGTATGTGCCCCTTTAAATGGTAATCCTTGCATCGCTTTCTTTTATTGCTTCTGTTGGCATACACGATTATGTGACATAATATAAAAGTAAATAATGTGATGCAATGGGTAAAGCTGAAATGGAAATACAAATTGGACATCAGATGCCTCCTACCACAGAATATGACATAAAACTTGTGACACGAGTGTGAGTTCCGCCTGTTTTGAGGGCAGCAAAATTAAGCATATAATGATTACATTAGTCTTTCTGGATGTTTCTGGCACTTTCCAAGTCAGGGAGTAAGTAACTGTGGGTAATGGATCCAAAGCAAAGCACAGAACAGTTCTAGGACAGGGTCTTTCAAAAAAGCAAACATAAATTCAGTTTGAAGATCAGAAACCATAAAAAACCAATGCAAAACGTGCATCTGAGATATTATTATTTATTTTCCAGCATGTCAACACTTCTTGGGGAAGGGCGGGTGTGCAAAGCTTAGGATTGTGAGGGTTTGATTGCCTCCTAATAGGAAACCCTTGGGAAAAGCACAAGATATGGCACCAGTCCAGTTCAGATTTAAAGATAAAGCTTGAAATAGCAGAACCCAATGCAAGACCAATGCTTTTGGTCCCCTTTGCCTGGATTCAGTAAAGCATATGGGTGCCTTGGTGTGCAATTTTGCTTTTGCTGAATTGTGGTTTGAGTTACTCACTAGTCTATTTTTATATTTTAAGCGGCCTTGTAATTCAATATGTGTTTGTTTTAATTTTACACTCCCCATAAAAAGCACCCTCCATGACGAGTTGGAGAAGTGACCGCTAGTAATGCATAGAAATTTATTTGGCTGGCATGTCACACTATCTTACATTTTCCCCCAATAGCCCACGTGCTGCTCTTGACCAAAAATACCCCACGATACCTTGTTGTCTCCTCTGTTACCTCAGCTTTGCTGCTGAGGCTCTGGAGATGCCAAGGCAGGGTAAGATCAGCCCGGGACAAATCCAGGTCACTCCGCCAGCCCAGCTCATGAACACGGTTGGAATTACTCTACAAGCAGGGCTGCCATGCGAGGGGACTGGGTGGTGATGAGTAGGACAGTGGCTTGCCCATGGCCAGTGGCTGTACCAGGAGCACATCTGCCATCACCCAGTGGTAGCTCAGGCTGCATGTCCGTCTTTGGGGGATAAAGCCTCGTTTTGCAGTGTAGTGCTAATGCTGGTGTCAGAAGTTATAGGAAGTGGGTGTTCTGAGTGGGGCTGGACTGAGGCTTGCAGCCCATGGCACCCTGCCGAAGGCATGGCTATGCTTTTCTCTCTCCGTTGTTTTCCTGATACTGCAGATTTTCAAGCTGCCACTGATGTGTTTTCAATTTGACAATGCTGGTATGGAACTCCATGATATGATATGATATGATATGATATGATGTCATATCATATCATATCATATCATACCATATCATATCATATCATACCATATCATACCATATCATATCACAACTCCCTGGCTCTGAGTTGCCTTCATGTGGTGTCTCAGAAAGCAGAGCTGGTAAGATACTGTAGAGCTGAAAGTAAGCCTTGTGTTCCTCCTGTCCCTATGTCCTTCCAGCATCCATGTGCTTTAGGTAAGGATATAAAAATTATCACACCAAATGAAACAAATTCAATTCCTTCTGTTTTCCTCTTGGTTCTTCGTACCAAAGTGAGGGCTAAAAAATCTGCAGTATGCCCAAATAGGGATGTATCCAGACACAATGTCCTTCCTTGCTCATGTGTTGGTCACTGTGGGACCTGAAACATTGCCATCGTGCATTCCTGTTGCCATTCAGCATGTTGGATAGTGGAGGGGAGGCTTCATGCCTGTGTTAGCACCCACCAGAATTTCGCAGTGCTCAAGGAGTAAAAGTGACTCAAGGTCTTTGTTTTTGATAGCACTCCTGCTGTCAAATGGTAAAACACCCTGGAGACATAGCTGGAAATTGCTTTTTAAGATTTAAGGAGAGTGAAAGCAGGCAAAATACAAATATAAAGCAATATTTTATATGAGTTTCACCACTTGCTTTTACCTTTATTTAGCTTTGAACTTGCATGCACCATAAAATAGAAGTGTTGTTCCTTGCCAAATTAATGATAAATTTTGATCTATCAGATTCAGTGATGGCACAGTGATGGTAAATAACTCGTGCCCAAACCTACCCAAATCATTTGCAGAGAAAATAGAAGAAAAACCTACAACAAAGTGAGCAGGTTTGCCGTGTAATGGGGCATCTCCTGGGACAGCCCACCTTGCCCATGCTTCTCTCTCTGTAGCTGTGGTGTCCTCCCTTCCCTTGGGACAAAGCTTCTCAGGTAACCACTGCAAGATAACTGTGTTTTTTGAGACTCATTTCCCAATGCCAGGTGGCAGCTGGACGTTGTCTGAGGACTCCACACCAGTGGGAACCTGGAGTAGCTTCTCCAGGAGATGGTGGGGATGAGGTCAGGCTCTGCTTCTGCTCCCTCCCCAGCCTGTGGCAGAAATAACTCTTGTCATCAAAGCAGTCACTGTAATATGGTCAGGCCCAATAGCTTCAATGAGATTTTTGTGTGATTGTAACAAGAATTTGACACACATGGTGAGCTACTAATCGTGTATATGTGATCCGTCTCTGTGCTATCCCGGGAGGTATTTACTAGCATAAAAATTAGTTAATGAGGGGACAAGTCACGAGCAGCAGCCGCCTGCTGCATGAGGGATGACCCAGGAAGCATGGGGATGGATGAGCTGTGTCCTTTCCACTTGCGAGCTCCTTCAGTTTTGCCTCCCTCGGTACTGGGAGGGAGCGTCAAATTCATTGTGCTTTTTTGCTTAACACTGCGGCAGAATTTATGCAAAGTTTTCTGTGGATGTAGCAGGAGTGCTCAGAAGCTCAGCCCATCTAAAGTGCCTCAGGTCCTTTAGGATAATGAGACATTTTCTGAGTGCACCTTTTTATTGTACCACTATTACGTTACAGGAAAACTGGAAGAGGGGAACTTAACACATAGCACCTGTCACAGGTTCTCTCCTTGAATTAGGCTCTCCCGCTTATAAAAATTTAATTGATTCCTAGCAGTTTATGTGCATGGTGCTCAGTGGGCGTTTTCTGTTCTCTTGCCAGCTACATGGTTACTTAGAAAGCGAGCCGCTCACGCTGCAGCTGTTCATTGGGACTGCAGACGACCGCCTGCTGCGACCCCATGCTTTCTACCAGGTTCACCGAATCACTGGGAAGACCGTTTCCACCACCAGCCACGAAACAATACTTTCCAACACCAAAGTCCTGGAAATTCCACTTCTTCCAGAAAACAACATGAGAGCAATGTAAGAGCTAGACACTGTATCTGACTCCTAGGAGTTTCCTCTTGGTCACCTCACTTAATTCTNTTTTTTTTTTTTTTGTACACAGTTTTCATTTTCCTATCTTTTTTTTTTCCCCCTAAATCTCTCGCTGTAATAGTAGGTTTTCACAGCTTGGCTGAGACAAATTGCCCCTAATCAGCTTAACAGCAAAATGAACTTCACAAATATTTATGACAACTGATTGCTTTCATTCTAGAGTTTCAGCCAATGTGCTTATTTGCCATTTAAAATAAGTATCTCAGTTACCGAGCTGTAAATATCTCCTACCTCAGCTCCTGCATTTAGTTTCTAAATATGACACCTCTTGCTCCTATACGCACTAGCACAAGGAACAGGGCCTATTAAAATTTATCTTTGGATGTCAAAGGAAACTCTTAGAGAGTATTTCCAAGTACCCTCATGGGTTTTTTTGAGACAAGTAAAACCACTAATTTCTCACATAATAAAACTCAGCATTTTTATAGCATTTCTTTAGAAGCAAATCTTGTAGAACTAAGAAGAGTTGCCTCTGAGAACCTGTACTCAAAGATGATGCAATTTACAGGTTGGAGTCATTAAACTGGGGTAGGTTTAGTCCTAGGCAGAAAAGCAGACATGGATGTCTTAGGATCTCAGAGTTAGCAGGAGTGATAATTAAGTGTCCCATAAGTCCATTACACACCAGTAAATGTCATTATAGGATTGTACATACAGGTTCAAATATCCCTCAAATACCAAGTATGTAACATACTTGAGACCCTCCACATTATTTAATCCTGTCCTCTTCATCCCTCTCCTTCAAATCATCCTAGCCCTTATATGAGTTGTCTCCCCTATCCTTCAAATGCTCCCTGTCCTTGTTTGAAGTGTTTGCCTTGGGAGGAATTTCTGTGTGCTCACATGCAAGCCCAGCTCTCGGTGTGTGTAAGTATAAATGAATTCATATTTATGTATAGATGCATACACTTTTGTGTGCATCTATAGGGAGATAGAAAGATAAGTAGGAAGACAGAAAGCAAGTAAGAAATCCTGACCCCCAACAAACTAAATACCACAGGAAAATCACAATTTCACTCCTTGTTATTCATAGAGTTTTCCATGCCTTAATGAAGTGGAAAATGGTATCAGACACCTGAAGTCCTTCCGCATGTCATGGTTATTAGAAGCTGGTTTGCAGTGTCATGTACAACATGCCCTGGAGTGCCTCATGTAAATAGAAGAGCCAGAATATGTTTAGCTGCATTGCCAGCTGGGCTTAGAGTGATCACTCAAGACCCGGAGACCTCTCTCCGTGCATTGTGTTAAAAGTCATGACAAGCCTGCAAAATTATTGGCCCTGTTCGCTGTTGTTGAAAGCTGGCATAGCTACATTGATGTTAATGAAATTTCACCAGTTTGTACGCACACAATATTTATTTGTCCAGTTTGAATCACATTTTTTTACCATCTAGGAATATTACTACCATTTCAATCATCTTTCACCCTAAAATAAAGGTAGTTACACAGTTTGGGAGCCAAGCTGAATATTTTTGTGACATGCATGACAGATTGTAGTAGAGCTCTCTCAAGAGAGAGGTGCTTTGGTGTATATAAGCCTTACACATCAGTAGTCTAAAACCTCATGTAGCTCTAATAATGAATTGAAATTTGGAGCCAAGGACTTTTCTCACGCATACTTTGTGTGTTCAGGACTTGATTTAGTCGAACACCAAAGCTCATCTGCACATTTAAACTTTTGCACATTTAGCTGTTCCTATTGACTTCAGATTTTAATATCCATGACTTTACAAGCCTGAATTTAAATGTCTTCTTCTCTGAGCTTTATTGGTTGTGAATTGAATATCATGAAATATTGTGTTTATTTTACAAGTGTTGCTATAGGAGAGACAATATTGAGAAATGCACGTTTCTTCCATACCTTAAGGATCTTTGCATAGAACTTTGACATAGGTACAAATATTTCATAATTCTTATGGCTTCACCTGCTAATATGCATTGTTGAGCAGATTTAATACTTTCATTAGTTTCTTTGATCATATCAGCAAGGGCATTTTTTAAATTCTGAAATCCATACTTCAGAAAAAATGCAGATCAAAACTGTGCTGCCATAGTGCTTGTTTGCAGTTTGCTTCAGAACAGAGCTTCAAAGGTCTGGAGGGGGAATTAGACTCTTTGAATGCAAAATAAAATTAAACTATGCATATTCAGTGTAGTGAAGTGCATGCCAGAGACCAGTACCCAGAAGAAATTGCCATGTAGGCTTTGTAGTCATGGCCAAGGCAGAGGTATTTTTGCAGTGGCTTTTTGAGAGCATTTTTTTAATGTGTCTTTTGTTGTGGGAACTTCTTCTGTTGAAATTTTCTTTGACAAAAATCCTGAGTTGTACCCTCCATCCAGGAGGAAACCAAAGTCAAAAAAAAAAAAAAGAGAGAGGTCAGAAATACTAATAGTTGTATCTGATGAAAAGCACGTTTTTCCCTAATGTGGAGGGAGGACTCTGAGTTTAGTGTTTTTCATGCAGAGCTTCAGCTCAGTGCTCAGCTTGGGAGTATTTCCAACTTGTTCAAATACAAACAAATTGATAGGAGAACTGACCTTAGGGAGAGCCGTGCTCATTAATAAGCATTTTCAAGACTTTGCCCTAGATTAAAAATCATGTCATATTTTTCTCCAAATTAGCTGTAACAAGTGAAATTGTAAGTAACCCTGCATTCTATCCCTTTCTGCATTGCCGTCTTGTTCTATGGACTTTTCTAGTCTCACTGTTTCTTTGGGCTTTGGTTAAATCTTTAAGCACCATCCTTACAGGATGTGTTGAGGAGGAAGGGTCTTTTAGTTTTTCCTCCTCTGGAAACTGAGGTAACATCCTAAATTTGTGTGCTCAATAGCAGCTACTACCTATTACTACAGATAGCCCCAATTTAGCTGCTTGTGAGTGCAAATACTAGACTAAATAAAGTGCTGTGTTCAGCTTCGTCATTGGGTTGTGTCTGACTCATTTTTTTAAGAAGAGGGTGCAGGAGAGAGGGAAGATGTTGCATGCTCATGTCTGCCTGAAGTCTGCTTGAAACGGATTGAATTGCTCTGTTTCCTTTCGGACAGCATCGACTGTGCTGGGATATTGAAGCTCCGAAACTCTGACATTGAGCTGCGCAAGGGAGAGACGGACATCGGTCGGAAGAACACACGTGTGCGGCTGGTCTTCAGGGTTCATATCCCACAGGCCAATGGCAGGACCCTCTCCCTGCAAGTAGCCTCCAACCCCATCGAGTGCTGTAAGTAGCAACAGACGTTCTCCTCTTGCTGGGTATTACCATAAAATCATTCAATCAATAAGATTGAAAAAGACCTCTAAAGGTCATTGAGTCCAACTGTTAACCCAGTATTGCCATGTCCACCACTAAACCATGTCCCCAGGGGCCACATCCTTTTGAACAGTTTTGAACCCTTCCACCCCATATGCGGTCTTTGTCCACCAATACGCTCTACGTTGGTTTTGCCTCACCTGTCTAATCAGTGAACTTTAATCTGCTTTCCAAAAACACATGGTTTATATTGAGTATAGAATACCCTTGTCTTAGAAAAAACTGTGTAGCTTTGTGCACTGAATGCAGTAGAAAAATACACATTTAAAGCAAAACTAGAGAGCAGTTCAACTAATAGTAGACCTGGGAGTGACAGGGCATTTTTTTTGGTTACTCCTTAACATAAAGGTAACTGCTATAGAAGTTTTGGAAGACATCTCTTGTATCCTTTTCACTCTGTCTCTCCATCATACAGCAAAAACCAGCAAACAAAACCCCAATCCCTTTGATGAGGAGCTGCCAGTATACTAGAGCTGACACACTGGCACAAGCTGCCTGCATCTTCAGAAAACCTCCAGGAACCAGATTTCCACACTGAGGTCGCTTTGATTGAACAAACTGCATTTTTATCAGATACAGTGGGGCACCCCCCAAAGACACCTGTATCATTCTTGTTCTGTAAGCCTCCTCAGCCACCTCCACACAAAACAAAATCTTTTTGTTTTATGTAGCTTTAACACGTCAGCATAAGTGGTGGCAGCTGAATTTCTGTCTGACTCCTAATGCTAATTTGGTCAGCTGGGTGGGCTGAAACAATTTTTTAAGGTTCTGTTGAATTCCACAAAGTAGATCTTTCTGATGCTGACAGAGAAGGGGGTAAACTTAACATCTGGTGGGTATGTGAGGGGTGAGCTCTGGTCGAGAGGATGTGGAGAGGATCATCCTCAGCTCCATTCATGCTGGAGAGCAAAGCAAAAAATGTGAGGAATCATAGTTTCATCCTGCTGCTGCTAAAGTTTAGAGAGCCTTTCAGTTGCCATACAGCAGGATAAGGCACAACTTGAATCTATCCTGAACTGTTCTGTGCAAAGGTGCCAAGCTCAGGTAGCCACTCAATGTGAAGCTGACTGGATTTGTGTCAGGGAACTGCACCTTTGAGTGTTGTGTAATGAGCAAAAGCAGGGCACGTGCCTGCTGAAAAAAAGCAGAAAACCGGATAAAAAATAAGTGTTAGTGTTATTTCCAGTGCAGAATGTGGAATAAACTGGTGAGAAAAACTTCATACATTTCTTAGTGCCTGTAACAACAGGAGAACTCATGTAATCTGGATAAAATGTCACATCATCCCTTGAAGCAGTGCTTTTTTCATGTTCTAGTTGAGGGGGTATAAAATGCACCACAAGAACACCAGATTCTGTTTACATGGATCCCTGTGTGCTTTGGCACTTCAGGTTCTTTTGGAAATATGCTAGCTAAAGTGTGAGCTGCTGCTGGATCACAAGGGCAGTGGCTGCTGCTGCTGCCACCGCCACCAGAGGCTTTGCAGAATTAGCAATACAGTGTATAGTGACTGAAACAAATTTTGAGCACGTATGGTCACCTTGTCATGTGTGCCTTGCAAACACATGGCATATATGTCATAGGTAGCATAAGAGAAAATGATTTAAAATAATTTCAATAAAAATATACTTTTCTATGTAATACAAATCCAATTGAGTTTTAAAACACTTGTTCCTTGTGAGCCTTTTGAATCTGTACTGCTGTTTAACCCTGTTGTTTACAATCAAGGCATCTGAAAACAAAACGGGTTTCTTGAAAACCTTCTGACCTTTCTTTGTTTCTGTATCAAACTCAGCTTATCTTAAGAGGGCAAGCATTTAGTTACTTACTAATGCAGTATGCAAACATATACTTTAGTATATGTTTGTGGTGGCCTTTTTTTAATTTTTTTTTAAATCTTCTTAATAACTTTCCAGCTCAGAGATCTGCCCAAGAACTGCCTCTGGTGGAGAAGCAAAGCACTGACAGCTTTCCTGTTACTGGAGGGAAAAAAATGGTACTGACTGGTCATAACTTTCTACAAGACTCCAAAGTCATCTTTGTGGAGAAAGCGCCAGGTATGTCTTTTCAATCTAGACTCTCATCTGTCTTTTGCCCCCTTTTTTAAAGTCTATGTCAAATGATGAAAGCATAAATATGGTAACAACATTTTCTTCTGCACGTAATATGTTTTCCATGTCACTGGGCAAAGCTGTGGAAGTGATCTGAGCCATGCCTAGTGCTGAGGCTTCAGCCTATGGCAAGTGTAGTTACAGGTAGACAATAGCAGCATTGAAAGTCAACCTTTGGCATTTGTTTTTGAAGCAAGCCATGAATGGAGTGGTTAGGACCTTTGAAAGATGTTCAAAGCCTCTGGTGCCAAGTCCTCATAAAGCCTGCAATACTGTGCATCTTCTTGAGCATTTCTGTACCTTGTGGAAGAGAGAGCAGTGCTGATGGTGGTGTGTGTGCACCTGTGTCTCCTTCTGTGGCATCTGAGACAGTGGCACTTAGAAGATGCTGATTGAGGAAGACTTGGAATGCAGACATGTTCATTTGAAGAACATATTTCTAGTTTATCTTGAGGACTCGAGGACGGACACAACTGCCCCCTCCATTGGTGGTGGGACTGGTTCTCCTGAAGAAGGGTCCCAGGCCAGGCTGAAGCAGGGCAAAAAGCATGGAATGGGAGCTGGAGCTGGAGCAGAATGTGTCTGCAGGAGCCGTGGGGTGCCTGCAGGAGCAGTGGATCACAGGGTGACAATGCATAACATGTGTGTGAAGGCCCCCTGCGGGAACAGACAGTGGGAGTGGAGCTGTGAGTCAAAGTCAGGCTCTGAAACGAGACTGTTAAGGATAGTTTTGAGCCTTGTTTTGGAAAGGGTTTCCCTGGCGCTGGCACAAGCTATGGATTCCTCAGCTGCCCACTGGCCCCCCCTCCCCCTTGAACTTTAAACAGTCTTGGGCACTCCTCAGGCCGCCAGCACTGGCTTTGACGCTGCGCCTGTTTAACCCTCAATGTCCACGAGGTTCCCACACTTTTCCCTTACCCATGGCCTCTACCAGCAGCACGGGAAGTCAGCCATGGGGAGGACAGCAGGGCAAGCAGGGCAGGCTCTGGAGGCAAAGACATCCTGGTCTTTGGGCTCAGCAAGCTCAGGAGAAGAGCAGAAGACTTCCCTAAAGTTTCCAGGTGGAGTCCTGGATTGGTGAGGTTTAAGTCACCCAAAGTGCACGTGGGATGGAGGTAATGCCCTGGCTCCTCAGGGAGAGCCAGTGAGCACTATTCCTGTGACCCCCCAAGCAGTGCACCACACACACTTGGGTTTTGGCTGTGGCATCAGCAGAACATCCTCTTTGTTTCTTAAGAAAGTTGAAAAAGAAAGGAAAAAAGGTGATACTGCAATTAAAAACCCCTGAATCCTCCTCTCTGCATGGCATGAGTGGGGGGATAAAAAGTGACTGCTTTATATTTAAACTGCCTTTGCTGCACAGAACTGGGTTAATGTGCCATGTCAGGAGTGGAGTCCTCTATCTGTCTCATTATAGGAAGGAAACCACGTTAAAGGGTGCTTTCCTTCCTACTTTTTCCCTTTCCTCTTCTTTCTTTGAGTTGGAAGATTTTGAAGTATCCCAAAGGATTGTGATGGTGATGCTGTTTGCCCACCAGCAGCTACCACAGTGTGGACTTGAACACTGTCTCCGTTTAAGTACCCTAAAAGCAGGATATTCACTGTATAGCTTTAAATCACAGAATTTAAGGTCCTTCCTGGTTTTGGTAGTCTCACAGTAGCTTTGTTGCAGTTGCAGGGCAGTACAGCCTCATGGAGGTACAGTTCAGGGGCTGAGCCTGTAAAGTGAAGACTGTGTAACATCTCCAGGAGCTGCAATCATGTCACTAGGAGTGACACACAAAAAGCAAAGTTGCTGGCTGATCTGGGCTGAGGAATTTTTAAGGCTTCTGTGGTGAGTTGTGTGCTGTGCTGCCTGACACAGCTCAGTGCATTGGAAGCAAACAAGAGCAATGCATCATTGCCTTAGTGGCAGACTGCTCCAGCTGGATTTTTGAACAGTCACTGTATTTAATGTCAAATGAACAAGCATTAGCAGCCAATGCTTTTGTAAATCGGCACAAGGTGTTTCTTTCCTTTTCAGCTCTTGCACATCAGTGAAAGTAGGTCAAGAATAGGAACACCAACATGGTTTCTCTTTCTCTTAGAGACCTGGTTATGAACTTTTGTGATTAGCTGGAGACACTCATTAATTTTGCTGCTTTTACCACTTTTGTTTTTAAATTTGGAATGTTAATCACGTTCCTAGTTGGTAGCAGCCAAACACAGCTATTACAAAGTAATAGATCACAGGAATCCCTGTGCTCATAAAGAGAACGTATCTTTTGTGTAAAATTTAAATATTCTACTACATGAACTCATGTCTTCAGTCCTCACTTCAGCAGAGTCCCCAAGCCAGTAGGCAGTCTCCAGGAGCTCATCTATTTCCTGCTAGTCTGCATAGTTAATTGGTTAATGCAAAGAGTTTGAGAACACTTTTTGTTTGCCTTCCTCCCCACCCCCCTCTTAATAATTTCTCTAAGTCTGCTGAGTGCATTGTAATCTGCTGAATGTTTTTCCAAGCATGAGTCCCAAGCTTTCAGTCTTCAGGGCTAGCCCTCAGCTGTTGTAGTCTCTGGAGGAATGGCATTATCCTGGCCTCCTTTCCTGGGGAGTCAGTCTGAGCAGTGACTCATACAAGAGGGAATCCCTGAAGAATGATCAAATCAATCCTTCTGCTGGGGAGGCAGTGGCTTAGTGCTTTCAGCTTAACCCCTTACTGGCTGCTGTTCAGCCCAGAGGCATATGAAACAGAGCAAAACAAACTTCGCAGCCCTGTGACTCTGTGTCACACAGGAGAAAGGAGTGAAGGCACAGCACACTGAAAGGACTAAGGGGGGAGTGCTGTGAGGACCTCCTCTGGAAGGAGAACCCTTCACAATGGGGTCCAGCCCTCTGGCAGAATAAATCCAAATTTATCCAAAGCTCTGGCTTTGGATAAATAATGAGAGTGTTCAGAAGTGAACTAAATTTTGCTCAAGCCTTTTGTAGTACCATAAAAAAAGTTCTCATGTGTCGAAGTGAGTGCTTCTTTTACAGAATTTTGGGCAATGTATTTTCCAGTGATGAATGATGGCATAAAACAACCATCCAAGAAACCTAGTAGTAGTGAAAATTTGAATGCTAAATGTATTTTGAGAAGCTCACTCTTAAATTTACAATTTCCCTAGAGTAGAAAGTCTCACAATGACTTTGTCTATTCAATGTTACTCTAATAATTGTTTTTCCTATCTTCTTTCACTTTCAGTTTCTCTTTGTAGTCATGCTGTTCTCTTCCTGATGCTTAAAAGCATCTTGTGCGTGTCCTGGTTGTTGGATGCTACATTTAGGATGTCCAACACTTTTTCACAGAAGAATTAGTGCTTTGCAAAATATAAAAACATCTGCAACTTCTCACTGGCAAGGGCCCTTGATGTCTTTAGACTGGGATTCACTGTGGAGGCAAGGTGTGCATTCTAGTCACAAAAGTAGAGATGAAATTAAATAGGTGTTTGTTATCTTTGGGAAGACTTGCTTGTTAGGAGAAACAAAATATTTCCTTTTAACACATGCATCTGCATGGACTGTGATTTGGAATTACAATAAAAGACTGATTTGGTACTTACAATTTAAAATCTTTTTATTTAATTTGTAGGTTATAATTTTACCAGGCAACAAAATTCTTGAGGGAAGTTCAGAAAATGCAGAGCTGTTTGGAGAGTGTGTTTTAAGGATGGTGTTTTTGATAACAACTTCTGCAAACACTGTTTTCAAAGCTGTTTTTTTAAAGGTAATGTGAGTTACTGAACACAAAGCAGAACAAAAGCCTAACAGAAATGACCAGACTGCTAGCTCTTAGTATATCAGATTATAATTAGTGATCTATAAAATTAAGTATGGTGGAAAAATCCTAGTTTTCTTCCCTCTATTTACAAAATATATCCTGTAACTGATGAGTGAAAGCTTAGTGATGAGACAAAAAAATCAATATGCCAAGCATCAAAGCACACAAAACTTATGGGTACATCTTGGCACACTGTAGGATGTTTTGGGACAGAAAGAGTAGCCCAAGGTATCTGGGGATTTAGAAAGAGTCTTGTACTGAGATCCGAAAGAGTTAATCTACCCTGAAAATCGCTCCTTGCTCAAAAACTGCTCCTTGCTCCTGTAGCTAGAATGGTTTTGGAACTGGAACTAGCTCAAGTATTTCTGGGCTTCACGGCTTTGACCAAGTCCAGACATACCTACAGGATCAGGTTAAACTAACTGAATCTTCATTATTATCAAGTTGTGATCTATTGGAAGAAATAGTTATTTGATGTATTATTATTAATTATCATTTGGTTGGGTTACACTAGTAAAATTAGAACTTCAAACTTGTTTCTTTGCTTTTGTGCTTAGTGACGGGAGCTCAAGGCAAGACTATTAAAAGCAAAAAGGGAGAAATATAACACCCAACTTCACTATGGGATTAGTTTCTCAAATAACACTGACTTTGAAATTCTTATTCTGGGCTGTTAATGTGGAGGACCATTTTGTCCTGGTCAAAGGCCGGTGTCTAAGCTTCCCTGCAACAAATGCCCCTCCCTGAAGATGCATCACTCTCTTTGATGGACATTTATAGAGTTGACAATTTGTAATGCTGTATCTCTGAGTAACTCCAGACTTACAGACTTCAATGGTTTTGAACATGTTGTTAATTACTCCAACTTCAAATCGGCAGTAATTGTAGCACCTACAGACTCTGTAACCTGATTGCATAATATCCTCAGCTATTGTGCCCAAAGCCTTTGACACTCAAAGTTTCTGAAAGACAGAGAAATAAACAGCACATAAACAACATTTCCTCCAGGGATTTTTCTCCTTTTGAATAGTTTCAAGCAATTAAAGAGCTCTTCTGATTTAGTTATTGCTTCAAACTGTTCGTTCCGCTCTTGTTTTTATTTTGCTACATGGATTTTTCTGTAAAAACTGTTCCTCTTCCCTGCTGGAACAGGTTCCGCTCTTAGAACATGAAGGTGCTGATGTGTAATGGTAATAGTTATACTAGAGCAGATGAAATATAACTGGTTGCAATCACCAATTAATTTTTTTGTTGTTGTTGTATATGTGCCAAAGGAAATCGTATCTTTCTGTAAGTATTTCAAACGGGAAAACTTACAGTTTGCCCCCTGTTGCCCCCTGTGATATGTGGTCAAGATTGGTCAGCTGGATGTTTGCACAAAGGAAAAGCGATATGGAAAAGAAGGAAGCTGGATGTGTTTAAGTGTCCACCTCTAGCATTTTACAGGTTTTTTGTTCCTCTCAAACTTCCTTGTCTATGGTAAAGATTAGGATCAATCAATTGCTGTGTTAAGGTACACATGTCAGTCTGAGAAATTGAGTTCTGTGTCCTGTATGTCATGTGAGCAGAATTTACCTTGTCATATGGCAGGTAACTTAAATGCAGTCTCTTAGCTTCAGGAGAAGTTATAAAAAGTTCTGGAAAATGATATGTTGACAAAACATTTGATTGGTGTGTGGATGGAATGGATGCATTGGGGAAGCATGTGGGCTTTTTGGTTTGACTCAGATACACTGTGGAGCTTAGGGTTTGGAGTCTGTTTTGACGTGATATGATGTGATGGGTAGATGGGTGACCTGAGTCTTGGCAAAGCTCCACTTGGTAAAAGATCTTACGTTCTCAGAGATCTTTCCATTGCTCTTTCCATTGCCAGTAGCAGTCCAGTTTGGGGGGGCAACTGGCCAAGAAAGGGTCATGTTTCACACCGGTAATCATACTGTAGCTCACATAATAAATAAGCAAGTGGCAAAACTTTCTTTCTCTCTCTAGTCAGATGGACAGATACTACATAATTTTATCTTTATCTGTCTGTTTATCCAAGTTCAGGACACATGTCCTGACTGGCAGTGAGCGATTGCATGCTGACTCATGCACGGTGAGGTAAAAAATTCGGGAAACTAGATAAACTGGAAACTTCAAAGGCATACAAGTTGGGAGCATGGAGTTCATGTGAAGGTCACTTGAACCTAGTTCCTAGAGATGTATTGATAGCTGAAGGGGTTTCTGGCCACTGCCCAGAAATGGATATCCTTGGGCGAGTAGTGTCGTCAGATGATGGAGTCATTTGATGGCGGAACCCTTTGACATGCACAGGGTAGTGATGCGGCTTGTAGGAAATGTCAGCACGTTTCAGTTTTTCCTGGCTGTTTAGTCCAGGGAATGGTGAAGACACAGTGGGACAGCAGCCATACGCATGAGATGGTGTCAGCAGCTACAAGCCTCGTCCAGGGTGTTGCTCCCAGAGTGAAGGGTGAGATCAATCAATCACAGATACTTACTGTGGTCAACAGAGAAGTAAGGAATAACCATATGTCACTTGTTTGAGCAATCCTGTAATTTTTTTATTATTATAAAAAAAGTGGCTGAATGCTTCAAGTTTATTCTTTCATGTCTTCCAGACTAAGTGGCTTCAAGCAGCTACATCTGTGCAACTAAAGCTTAGTCTCTGAACTTTTACAACTAGCACAAGATTTCAAATGGCTTTTACTTTTACTGTTCCAGTAGGACCGTCTGTCCAAACACACAGGAATTCACAGCCCTTACAAGAAAGCTGAGAGTCTAATGAAATGATCAGTGCATAAAGGCAGTGCAGGAAAGGAGTATGGTGGGTGCCAGGTGCCCTCCAAGCCACTCTCTCTCACTCACACTCCTCAGCAGGACAGGGGCAAGAAAATAAGATGGAAAAGCTCATGGGTCAAGATGAAGACAAGGACATTACTTATCAATTACTGTCATAGGCAAAAAGGCTCTGCTGGGGGAAAGTAGTTTATTGCCAATTAAAAATGGAACAGGATAGTGAAAAACAAAGGCACAACTGAAAACCACCTTTACTCTTGCCTCTCTTCAAGTCCTCAACCCCTGCCTCAACTTCAGTCCTTCATTCCTGACTTGTATTTCCTCCCCCTGAGTGGTGCAGAGGGACAGGGAATAGAGGCTGCAGTCAGTCCATGACAGCTCTCTACCACTCCTTTCTCCTCATGCTGTTCTCTTGCTCCAGTGTGGGTTCCTCCCATGAGATACAGTCCTTCATGAACTGCATCAGTGTGAGTCCTTTCCACAAAATTCCATCCTTCAGGATGCTCCAGCATGGGTCCTCTGCAGCCATAGTTCCTGTTAGAAAACCTGCTTCTGCCTGGACTCCCCTTCACAGGCTGCAACTCCCATCAGCAGCATATGTTCTGAGTGGGCTGCAGGTGGATCAGTGCTCCAATGTGGTTGTCTCCATGGGAGTACCTCTTCCCTCTCCTCCACTGACCTTGGGATCTGCAGGGCTCTTTCTCTCACTTAGTCTTACTCCTCTCTCTCAGAGTTGCTGCACATCGTGTTTTGACCCTTCTTAAATATGTTGTGAGAGTGTTTCCACCAGCTTTGCTGATGGGCTCAGGTTTGGCCAGTGATGTGTACATCTTGGAACCAGCAGGATCTGGTTCTGCAGGCATGGGGGCATCTTCTGGAATCTTCTCCATCCTGGCAGCCAAACCACTACCAAAACATTGCTACATAAACCAATGCAAGGGGATACCTTCAAAGTACTTAGTTTTTGGAGGGAATGTCTACATCTTTTCAAAAAGCACAACTCATTGTCTCCTATTACTTCCTTGACATCATTAAGAGTTAGCTCGTGTCTCAGGTGAGCATCATAGGAAGAGTGGGGATAGATGAGTGAAGAGGAGTATGTTCCTTTTAGGTCTAATGAGGAAGTAAGATTACACCTTCAAGAGCAATGTGGAAGAAAATATAATTATATTTAAGAGATGAATGGAGAGAGAAGTGATTTCCAAGGTATGCCTTGTTGCTGGGAAGCTGATTTCAAGATGGAAAATCCCAGGAGAGGACCTGTAAGATTGAGCCTGGCCTTCTTGCATAAGAGAGACAAGAAAAGGCACATGAAGGGGACAATGAGATGGAAAAAAGTAAATGCTGTTCAAAAGCTTGCTGTTTAGACTCTGCTAAAAAGTCACAAGGAGTTGCCATAATGGGATATTTCTGGAAGATGAGAAGTTGTGGTCATAAAAATGAAATTAAGCGTTTGTGCCTCAATAAGTAATTGAGAAGGTTAAAAGCATTTGGATCAAACTTATATCTTAAGATGAGAAAGAACTAGGAGTAGCTACAGTACAGGTGGCGGTGTTGGCATCTAGCACAGAAGTAGAGGAAAAAAACTGTTCATGGAAGAAAAATTTGGAACTTGATTTAAACTGGCTGTGAGGTTTGTTACTCCAATAGTCTGAGAAAATATGAGACATATTGGACTGAAGAAGATGGACCAGGAATATTTTACTCAGTTTCAGCTGCAAAGTCACAGGTTCAGCCCACTAGAGCGTCACAAAGGAAAGTAAAATTGTGAAGACAAGGAGGTGATGTGAATGTAATCAAAACCAGAGTGAAGTACTGTCATGACTGCAAGTGGGTGGCTGTGCTGGGTGTGCTTTGTTTGACCTGCCTGCTCTAGAGGGATTTTCCAGGGATGTCAGGCTGCAGTTTTACTTGGAAATTGTGTGTCTTAGACCTGGAATTACTTAAAGTTGTTAAATAAAACCTCAGACCAGAGATAATTTGAATAGGGGGAGGTGCTAGAGAGCACAGATTGCATAACCAGCTTCTATTCTGCTGAAAATAGTATCTGGCAGGTTATTCCAATGGTTTTGGCTTAAAATGAACCCCAATCATTCAGTTGTCAGCACAGTGCCTCCTTTTAATTACCTGAACTAAAATTACAGTTCATTTGCAAACACAAACTCAGAATAATTAAGTCTGTTAGACATACTGTGGTAGAAGCAGATAAAAAGCTTCATAATTTAGGCAGAGTGACTCCCTCAGCTTTTGGCTTGCCCAGCTGAGCAACCAGAGAGGAAGCTAATGTCTGGCATAGATGCCAAAGTACTGTAGGATGCAGTTTGTGCTGAATTTCTATCACCTGGTTGCTGCATGACTTTTTTATTGTTAATTTAAGGTAAAAAAAGATAGAAAAATAACTTAAGAGCATCATATTGATGACAGACATACCTAAGTCTATGTAGTATTCAGTTCAATACTGCAAAAATATATAGTTGAAGGAATGGACAAAATGCATATGCTGCAAAAATACTTATGTACAAATACAGGACCTTTGGTATGGAAATGAAAATAGTTCAGTTATGCCTGAACTCTGCTGCACATGGATGGATGCATGCCAGAAGGCATGCCAGGGATGGGGAGCAAAGCTGTGGTGGGAAGTCTCTGCAGCAGGACAGTAGGCTGTGAGGAGGGCAGAAGAACAGCTGGGAGACTTCCTGGCAAGGGAGAGGGAAATAAAGTAAGCAAAAATCAGACCAGCCATGTGGTCTCATCACAAAAGTATTGGAAGAGCAAAGTGGGGAGATTGAGGTGGCTGAAGAGGCAAACAGGGATAAGCAGTAACCAGGCCATGACACCAGCAGGAGCAGCAGCAGAAGGGGGAGCTGCTCTCAAAGTGGCTCTGGGACCAGGAGGCATCTTACTGCTCACAGAACCTTAAGAGATGGAGATCTCAGAAGAGCAAAGTACCATTGAGGAGATCAAAAGAAAGGTCACTTACATTGGAGATACTTACACCCTGCTCCCTCTGTATTTCCGCATGTTTTCTTGCTCTCTTGCCCCATCTTCCCTGTACATCTCATAGCAGGCTGCTTGGTTGATGTTGGTTCAACCCTTAGTGTCTGACCCTTGTAAATGTCTTTATGACGCACACCAGTGTGTCAGCACAGGCACAGAATCCAACCCATTTGGTAGGACTCCCTTCCCTCGCTGCTGTCCAGCTGGGGAAATGTTGTTCACAACAAGACATCTGCAAAACCAGCTGCAAAAAGGCTGCTGACTCCACAAAGCCAGCATTAGTGCACCCATGCCAGTGGATACGTGCCAGCAGGTGAGACAGTGGCAGTTGGTCATGCCCAGGACTGGCATGGGGAGTGCTGCCCTCCAAGAAACAGAGCTGCCTCCTCGAGTCTCTCATTGCCAGCCCAGGTGCAGATCTGACCCGACTTGCTTTTCCCATGCACCTCTGCACAGAAACAGATCTCTTATGTCTCAGTGATGAGACTTTGCCTTAGTCTTCATCCTCTTCTTTGCATGGAAACCCATCCATTCCTTCTGACTGTACTCACAGATCAGTCATCTCAATGTTGTGAGGGTACTTACCAGGGAAAAGGCACCTCAAAATGATGCTGCATTGCATCTGTGCCCGGCCTGTTGGACATGTTAAAGTAATCTGGGATGTAACATTGGAATTACTGCTCAAGGTAATCTCACAACACATTAATCAAGTAGTGGGTTCCTTTGGGAGTGTAGGGCTTGTTTCACCATTTTACTTGGAATATGTGAATGTAAATACAGATTTACAATGCAGCCAGTGCAGTAGAACTCTTGAACCTCAGGCTGGAATAGTATAAAATGTGCAGGAGGTGAAATCCTACATAATGTCTATTCTTCTCATATCTCAAGTGAACATAGGTCTACTAAAGAGTATAGACTGTTTTAACCTCCTGTAGTAAAGTAGAATGACTTAAATATATCTGTATGCTCCCACTATGCCCATTTCACAGAGGCAGGGTTTAAGTGGTTGCCAAATGGCATATGCTCCTGCATTTCCAGGCTTGGGGTTTTTTTTCTCTTGTATATTCTTTCCCCTTTCTGCAATCCATCAATTTGCAATGAAAGTTGGTCTGGTGGCTTGACTGTTGTGAGCTTGTGAACCCCTGACACTATGCTTGTAGTTCCCTGGGTACAAAGGTAAATCCAGCCTTAGGAACCCTGAGGGGGGTCTGTCCAGATGGGCAGAGGTGAGGGGAAGATGCTACAAAAATGTCTTTGGAAAGTCTTTACAGCTCTTTGTGTTGCTCTTCCATGAAGAAAATCTGTATGTCGTGGTCTGCTGTGTTCTATGCATGAATAACTGATGCTGCTAGATTTACACAACTACCTTTTAGTACTGGTTCTGTGTTAAAACAGGCCTCTATGGTGCCTTTTTATGTGGAAATCTTGTAGCTGGGTGTGGTGGGGAAGCCGTGGTGACTCATACTGCAGGGAATTCCCTGATGAATTAGAGTATTTTTACTTCTGGACTTGTAAGCAGTTTCCTTCAACGCCGGAGCAAGCGCAAGCGGCCGATAAGAGCAGACTACAAAGGCCCATTCACCGTTCAGCCAGCCCATGTTAAAACAGGGTGTTTATGCTTTCCAAAGCTGAAAATCCACCCCGCATAATGTGGTAGGTTCATGCTATTTTCGTCATTAGAATCCCAGGTGTTCCGAGTGTCACAGCAACCAAAGAAAAAAAAAAAAAGAAAGCCAGAAGCGGATTGTGGTGAAGTGCACCCGGAGCAGGGATGGCTATAAATAACAGAGATGGGTCTGTAAATGTCAGGCTTCCTGACAAACCTGGTGTCTTCAGCTGGCGGCAGCGCTGGTGGCCACCTGTTAGCGCAGCGTCCGCAGAGCCTGTGTGGAATGGGGGGTTTCTCCTTTCCCCGGCACTGCCTCACTCCTGCACTGCCTCTTTGGAGGAGGAGGAGGAGGGATTTGAGGGTCATCCATGCAGGCCATGGCACGGTTCACACGTGAAGCTTTGGCTTTGTCGGGTCAGTGGGTGTTGCTGCTGGCAGCGAGGGGAGCGGGGCGCTCCGCCGGGGAACTGCGTGCTGGTGTCTTGGGTTTATTTCCATTTTGTAAAAAGAATCCACTCGCAGAATAAAAGAAACCCAGTATAATACCTTGACATAACTTTTCAGCTATATAAAGAACTGTCTTTCTTCTCAAAATATTGTACTATAAATCTTAAAAACGCCAAAACAAAGCCAGGCGTTTGGTTTGGAGAAGACACTTCTTATTACTTGGTAAAAGTAAATAGTCAAATGAAAGGGGATGAAATAAGACCTTTGGAAAAGCCGTTTTCTCATTTTTCCTCAGTGCCTTCTCCTCTCCTTCCTCTCCTGACTCCATCTCCCCCCCTCCTTGTATAACAACTGCCCATTTGGGTACAGTAATTCCAGAGAGTAAACTTTAACGGGAATGCCTGAAATGTGTCTGCTTCAGCTTTGTGTTATGTCTGTAATTTGAATTATTTGCATTTTGGAAAGGTATAAATTGCTCTGGTGTAGTTGGGTTGGCTGGCGGCCAGGAGGGAGTTGCCTCGGGCCCAGACCAGGCGCGTTGCTGCAGATGTGGCAGGCGCACAATGGAAACTTTTGTGGGCGAGCAGCCCTCGCTCCCCCAGCACACGCTGACAGGAGGCGGCATCCCGCCCGCTCGCCGGGCTCCCCAGCGGATGGGCACTGGGGCAAAACCATTTTCTCTGGCATGGGCAGATTGTCACGGTGCTTACGGCTCCCACAAACCATTCCGAAGCCATTATTTTTACTTTTTTTTTTTTTAA